>JACEOJ010000111.1:1464451-1519754 GCA_013761285.1 Campoletis sonorensis
ATCGTGTTTATCCGTTCCACCTGTGAATGTATGCACTCCCATTGATTCAATATTTCAATCGAGTTTATGTTCACAAAAGTGTTTGCCAGCGGTACTATGTTTTAGGTGTTTGAAAAAACGAATCGAAATCAAACATTGTACAGGAAACAGCCAATACCGCGCTAACGGAAAAAATAATATAGGGATCGAATTAGAGTAGGTAGAAGTGTATCGTTCTCTCATTTATAAACACGTTCGTCAACGTGCATATAAATATATAAAAACGATGCGTCAAAGCGAAATATAAACTCGGACGGAAAACGATGGCTACGCGTGTCATTGAAAAGCGGAGAAAAAGTTCGATAGGAACTCTCGCAAACTTCCATGGTTTCACAGTGAGTATTTTTCCTCGGTCTCTCTCTCTCTCTCCCTCTGTGTCTGTCTTTTTCCCACTCGTTCGCCTCTTCTCGCACTAAGCACTATGAGAAGGAAGCCTGGTCTATAAATTTTCTTGGATACACCCGTGGAAATGGCATTCGTGCACACGGTGATTTCAGTTTGATTTCTATAGAAATTGAATCAAGCTGAAAAGGTCCTACAAGGATGTCGGAGATGATAAAAATATGAAAAAAAAAAAATAAACTTGTTTTTATTCGAAAGTTCTCTCGTTCAAGGGGGAAATTGGACGTATACTAAACTGCTAGAATAAATAAATAAATAAACCCAAGCCAAACGTCGTGACTTGAAGCAATAGATCTTATATATATGACTTGCGAATCCTATGACTTTCACTCCAATCCTCATACGAGCCACTTTTTTCTCACTCATGTGCTCACGGAGCGTGCTTAACGAGGCCTGAACACTGAGAACCGTGATAGAATTCTATCACAGTTTTGTCTCCCTCACCTATTTTGAACGAAACCTTTTTATCCTTCCTTTTGGAGGAATCCTTCTTAAAATATGATTCCTGAAGTGAAGAGAAAAGAAATGACACCGTAAAATTATGATTTATCCAACTTGGCTGAAAAGTGGATTCTATAACTTCCGCGAAGTAATTGGCATACGTCAAAAAAGTGAGGTATAATTGCATGAAAAATTCATCATGAACAAACTCGTTGACATGGCTGGAAAGAGACAATCTACGTTTATGGCTTGAACTGGTGAACCGTATGAAAAAATGGCCAGGAGATCGAGCATTGAGACGAAAATCCGAGGATTGTTTGGTCGTAAAGTTTATAGTAGTTTTGCAAGGCCCCAATATCCAGATGATGAGATTTCCAACGAAATCGCATGGAGCAATGATATTTGCTATAAAAATATATATGTTAGGAGACATATAAGGGAAAAACTACTGAGATAACATATGCTTGTGATAGTCGATAGGATGAAGAAGAAGAAGCGAATAGATCGCGAGCGACAGGATGTGTAGCGAAACAATGTTTTCACTATTTCCGACACGTCATCGTATTATTTTGTCTTAGCGAGTATAGTCTAAACTGGCAGCTAGAAAAATATAGTAGATTGAAATTCATGATTATATTCCCACGAATTACAACCAAAAATGAACATGTCAACACCTTTTTCATAAATTTCCATTTTTTCTCTTCAGTTTTTCCAACTCCAAAGTACGATACAAAGGGCCTGGAGTCTTTTTCATTTTCAAAGCAAAGCTTCATATGTGAATCGCTTTTTTTACCCGTTCTCTCATATAGGGCGCAACGAATATGCTCAAAAAATGAAGAAAAAAAAAAATAACACCAAAGATACGTCTTTTATTTCAGCGTTCGAGGTGTATTGTCGTTTGCTGCACACATTCTTGACGTTCTATTCACAACAATGCCTCATCTAAAGTGCACATTGAGTTTCGTCAAGTCCGCATGGCAAGCAAAAGCTCTTTCAAGGACTTGAACAAAAAAAAGTCATAGGCCCACTTCGTGATGAGACGCGATAGTGGAACTTTTAACGACACGACCCGAGTATGAACAAACCCTAAAACCCGTGTACAATGTAAGCACGGACTGTGCAAGTGTACTACGAGAGGTCCTCATGGAATTTTCACTTCTACAGCCCCTTACTGCGTTTTTTTTCCTCAATTTTTTCCCTTCCCCCTCTTTCCCTCTCTCTGTCTCTTTGGTGCCTTGCTCGATGAGAATGGAAAAGACCATCATCGCATGGCCACATCGCGTAGGCAATCGCGTGGGAACGAGCTCACGTATTTCATGCAATCTGCTGGAGACTAAGGGAGAAAGAAAGAGAGAAAAACAATTGCGAATTATCTCGTTAAAAAGTGCACACGGAACTATAAAGAGGCTGTGAGTGCTGTTGCAAGTATTAGGAAAACAGACCCATGTATGTGTAATGGACATACAAACAATGTGTTCAAATAGTTATATTTATTATTCAAATAACAAAACATAAATTTCAATGATCGAATGTTGCAAATACCGTTGTTTTCATCGGAGCACGGTTTTATTTCAATATTTGGACGATGAATGTATTGTTGAATTTAATGATTAACCGTATGCCTCAATAACTTTAAATATCCGTTACATGGGAAACGTCACTTCAAAACTCCAACGGACTCGATTTTACACCCTTCCGTGTAGCCTGTACTTCATGCTTTCAACAATAATTCTAGGCGGTCATTCATGTGAATTTAATTTTTTGGCCATCTTCGCAACAACGCTTCCGTATTGCGATGCCCTGCGGTCATTCCGCATTTATTCAATATCATTTTATGCTATTGAACCATTGAATAAATCATCATTATCATCATTTGTCACTCGTTTTCTCATATAGCTCCGAATTTGCACGGTAGATTGAAATAAGTCTATTTTTTGTATCATCAAAAACGGAGACGATGGGCACGAAGAGTGACACGAATGAGAGTTTGGAGGAAAATCATCATAACAGCAATGAAAAAAAGGCTAAAGTTCACATCCGTGTCTGGCACCTGCGTGTTACCCACAGGGGAAATTTCGTGAAGGAAAAAAAGCTCGCTCCCCTAACCCCTATAGCCCAATGAAAATAAAGTTATATTTGTATATTTTTCAGCAATAACTTTCGTCTCTAGCGTCAACGATGAGTGTATCGAATGTGTTCGAAAGTGAGACATGTCCTCAACGTTATACCGGATTAATGTAGCAAATGGAAAGATCGATGATGGTTTCATAGCGATGAGAAAACCCTATTCGAGTAGAGGACAGAAAGCAAAAGAGAATGAAAGGGGAGTAGGCAAGGAAATAAAAGTTCGAAAAGCATCTGGCGCCACGGTGGAGCTGTTCTCGTGATTCTCTCAACAGCCTCTCCTCTACTTCTCGACGTATTTCCCTGAGGAACAAGAGGGTACACGGTACAGAGTACTGTCCTTTGAGTTTCTGCTGGTACAGAGCTGAATGTTTAAGTTACGTACATCTCGGGATCATGTGAAAAACAGAATAATAATATCGCTACAAATGAGAAAAAAAGAGATATAAAATAATCCACGGGATCATTATTCTTATTAAAGCCGCCGTTTTGATTCTCACGTTAACTTCGTTTTATTAATTTATTTTAATGTCTTTCGTCTCCCTTACCCTATTTTTACTTTGCGAAATGCAAAAGACTCCAAGTTGAAAGTCAGTTTATGGTGAACCAAGTTACTTTGTATACGTATAAAAATGTACTCGATAATATTGGAGAGAATGAGAGTGTACAGTCCACGGTTGGCTTGGATCATGTTGCAACTTATACTCCCGCGAGAAGCACCCCCGCACCCAGTACTTATACCAACTGCAAGAGGATAAATATCGCTCTCTGGTGTGCGAAGCGCACTAAATAATGGTAGATTAAGCAATTTCATTAAAATCCACCGCCCATTCGCAGGCGGTATACTCGAGAGAGACAAATCAAAGAGTTTTCCCCGCGAAGGTTGAAGTTTTCCGTTTATAACTCGTGCGCTTATTGGAAATCTCTATCTACCTACGATTCAAACATTAAATATTTACTCGCAGTTTTCAATTGTATATCTGTGGATTGAATAAATATTTGGGATCATCTGGATACAAAATCATAGCGAAGGATTTTGTGGACGTTTAAATTGTCGGATTTTATGTTTTACAAACATGACATTCAACGCGTATGTTTCAAATCTATTTACTATTTGTTGTTTGTAGGAAAATTGCTGCCTGAATCGTTCAATAGTAGACTCGTTTACTTGACTTCTTTCTCGGGATCTGTTACCAATGAAATCTTGTTCGTGCGCGTGTTTTAATATCCGTCGCACTAAAACTTCGACCCACGTATTACGCCATAAGTCTGTGCACCCTGCCTCGGAAAGTAGGGAGTGTAACGTGGGGGTTGGGCACAGTGCATGGTGTATCTTCGGGGAAATAATTTCTCAACCACGTGCGCCACTGTGGAACGATTCGCGTTTTATACGACCCCGAAGAGAGTTCGCGTAAAATTAGAAAAAAAAGGACAAGAAAAAAGAAACAATGTGCGCGAACGTATGAAAAAGGAACAGTTCGTTTCAGAGAAAAAAAAGAGTCCATTATAGGCACTTACCCGAAACAGCACGAGTTTTTATATAACAGAACCAATTAGTAAATGAAAATACCGATTTTTTCATTAAAATCTCATAATATTTATTAGTTATTTTCATTATTATGTTTATTTGGGCACGGAACCCTAACCACATATCGTCTGGATTTAATCACGAGGGCCAAGTACAAAGAAATTCCATAAAAAAATAAATACAAATGTGTGGATGTATCAAATGACATTTGATTTCATCGTAAGTTGTAGTGTCAATCACCCCATTATAGTCGCCTTTAGATACTTTTGGTATACGATGAAAGGTATGGCTATCGTGTAACTTAACGCCTTAGCACTGATGCTGTCAGAAAAGAGTCAAGACAGTTCATTTTGATTGAAAAGAATGGATGGGAAGACGAGCGTCCCTTAAGAGAAGGAAGAATTTTCGCAGTGACTTATTCAGAAACGTAGTTTGAAGATGCTTTAACCCTTCGTTTGAAGCTTGCAATCGGATATACGTATACGAATGTTTCTATAAAGAATGTTTGGTGACATTGCATTTTCATATTGGAATGTTTATCGAAGCAATATATGAAGCGAAGTGAACGACAATTCCCTGACTAGATATAGATCGTTCGAATTAAATGTATGAAGATCGTTCTAGTTTTTTAGTTTTTTTTCTATTACAAAGTTGACCAAGTTTTGCAATTAATTATTTGTACCAGATGGATGTAATCCAAAAGGTCTAATTTTTTTGCACTGTATAGCTGTCTTGATGAAACAATTTTAGAGGACAACTGTGGAGACAATTGTAGCCCATTAAATGTCAACGAAAAATAAAAATAAAACCATCCAAACTGCTCAACTAAGATAGCCGAGGGTGCAACAGGTTTTATGTACCAAATAGAAAGGCTGCAGGATCTGAGAAGGGTGGTCGAGATGAGTTTCTCTCGCGAGTCGACGATCCAAGCGAGATATAGAGAAAGCGAAAAAAAAAGAATTGTCGTTGAGGATTTGCAATGTTTCGTCTTCTTGTGCCCCGTGGCCCATTATTATACACATTTTCTCACCGAGCACCATCCAACTGTCACATCTCTTTTGTGACACAAAATTTATCAATTGAACGAGCCAGTACCAAAGAATTCAAAACAAATTTCCCTGAAAGTGATTTTTTTCCCGGAGCTAATTTCCAATGTGTAATCCATTTTGGTTTTTTTTTTTTTTCAGAATGGCTAAGTTAACAAAATCATCTCGGAAATATTCGAAACCTTTTAAAAGCACAATGAAAAATCCTCCTCATTGATAGCATAGAGAAAAAATAGAGAAAAAGAATAACAAAATAAAGTCATGAATGCAAGATTTCATCGGCCACTTTGATGCAATATTATACGTTTGGTGATCGCCGACGCAGCTATGAGACAATTTCTAGAACTCGGTATTTCCTAGAAACAATGAAATCCTCCCTTTGATGCTGTGATAACGTGGACTTTGTGCTTTCGTAAATAGATAATGAACTTTTCTTTTTTTATCCAACAGGTTCGAGTGTTTTGATGAAGATGTTGCAGCATCAACATACTTTTTATCGTATTCAGTCATTATTTCAACTACAAAAAACTACATTCCTCATGCTGCAAACAGAAGAAGTTACATGACCTTTTTCGGTAAATATTTGGAAGACCATTTTTCGGAAAAGTGACTTTTCTAAATATTTTCTTTTTTCCAATATGTTCTTTCTTAATCCAAACTCTATGTTTTATCATTTGATATATCTTTTTCCTAATTATATAAATTTGGATCTCAGATTACAGAGATTATCGGTAAAAATAAAAGTACGGCGATATGATTTACGGCCCGTTATTGAACCCGAAGGAAACTAAATAAAATGATCATACGATAGACCTTCGGAGCTCGATAAATTTACGCTTTCATACGTAAAACTCACTTTTCGCCCCGATTCCAAACCATTGATCTCAATAAAATGGGTATTATATATCTCAGTCTTTAAACAGGGAAAGTGGAAGAAGATTACAAAAACGTGCCAGAGACACTGCACAAGCTATGTCTCAAAAACAATCAATAAATCATAATGCGACTTACACGAAAAGATTCATTCTGCCTTCTTTCTTCGAACCAACCTGCTAAAATCTTGCTTGCTCCAAAATTACCCACTATAAAAAATTTAGGTCTAGTGTTGAAGAGGTCTGCGTTCACTTTTTTTACAGCCTTCAACATAGTCCCCGCATCAAGTGCACGAGTATGCCATGAGGCAGT
This sequence comes from Campoletis sonorensis, assembly GCA_013761285.1. NCBI lineage: Eukaryota > Metazoa > Arthropoda > Insecta > Hymenoptera > Ichneumonidae > Campoletis > Campoletis sonorensis. The sequence goes on from JACEOJ010000111.1 coordinate 1,471,217, forward strand.
CTTATAGTTTTTTATCTTTACACCTTTGTACACCAGCAAAACGATATTTCACAGCAATTAATTGAAAAAAGTCAAAGCTTCGTACGCAAAAATCAACTCTCTACCCTCCCCTCGTCCCTAATAAAAAATTCCTCGTCAGTTTTCGTACCTCAACATATTTTCATTTTCAGAGAAAACAGAAGAAGATTTTTTATTTATAAGCTACTTTGAAAATGAAAAAATAAAAATAAACTGTTAGTTTAAAACCCCTTCCACGAGAATAGCGGTTTCAGCTGACATGTGCATGATTAAATACTGGTGAGGTTTGAAGACGCTTCGGCTTACGTGGAATATTGAAATGTGTATATATTTCGATATTCGATAATGGTTTTTGGGATGAACGGTATTGACTAGTCGGATGTTTCGATAGATCGATAATCCTGCGGGATGCACGAGAAGTCTTGTCAAGAATTTTTGGGATTGAGAATGAATGATATAAAAAGCAGCGGAAGGGCCGGATTTCATTGAATTATATTGAGACTTCTCGGAACTCTGAGCACGCTGGAGTTTCTATACGAGACGTAGCTCGGTCCGATTCGAGTCGTACCTTACCAAATAACTCTGTTCAGAGCAGAACTGGCAGCAAGGCATACTGTGGTAGGAACGGTGGGTACTGTGTCCACCGGTTTACCATCGATGCCGAATGGTTTATGCGGGCACGTGTCTCATCATGCACTATCTCTCTTCATCTCCCTCTCTCGCTCTCTCGCTCCCTATTCCCTATTCACGTTTATTAGATACGTAAATAGTGTTGCTACCAGAAAACATACACATATATAAACACATATAGACTCTGTCGCCAATTCAATCGACCGTCTCGTACATCAAGCCTGCACCACACATATATCTACTACGTCCACTGTACTGCATGGTCTTTCATTCATTCATACATATATATCCATGTATTTATCCGCGATTTACCAATATCTATAGATATATGTCTGGGCAAACAAACAGCACGATCCAACCACGATGGCTTGCCTCGTGCCATCCTGGAATACCGAATGTACAATACAGTTTGAGTAATGGTGGTTTGGATATGTGCATGTCGAGGATATGTGTGCGCGTGGGCTTCGATGACGCTAAATTTACGCTACGTTGAAGCGATACTACGAGTGAGAAACCTGAATTCCGAAAAGGGCAAGGGTGGACCATGAATATTTGTCGAAGGGAGTCATCTGGCGAAAATAATTAGAGACTTTTCTAAGCCGTAATGAATCACAGGATATAAGAAAAAAAAAAAAATGTCATCGATACTGATCTGAATTTACTCAAAAGTATGATTTTCTGTTTTTGTATGGCATTATATGAAAAAATTTCATGAACGATGTACCAGTTTTACCGACACGAGGAACACACGACGCGATCTTATTTTCGTCTTATTTATTTCCCATTACATAGAGAATACAAGGTACAAAGTGGAACAAGCTCCTGTTGGGGCGAGGCGCGCGCGAGCACACACACACACACGCTAAACCAACATCAATGTTCACTGCGAGTGTACCACGTTTTTGCAAAATCTCTTTCTTGACATCTCTCTGTCTCTCTTTTTCACTCTGCCTCACCGCGTATATAGAAATATATATTTTCTATATGTAATACACTGTTCTGTCCGATCAAGCTCTTTCCTGTGAGACTACTGGGGATTCCCAGAGTCCAAGGGACAGAGAGAGTGATTGATGAACGATCACCCTCGACTTCCCGTCTCTCGTGACTCTTTCGTCTTGTCCTACAGTCTACAGCACATATAATAGCGTACACGTATGTGTATGTATATATATATATATGTTTTTTTTCCCACAGACGAAGGATTGAAGCTTTCTAACCACCGCTACCTTGTTGTCCAGCTGGACGATATTTACGATCTCGTTGCATGGCCAACAGAGACAACTTATACCCGCACAGTATAGCAGACACGGATGATACTCTGCTCTGCTGAGATACGGACTCTTGTGAATTGTCTACAGCATGTGTTATATCCTGGATCTCGAGATTTTTCAACCTACCGTTTGTTCGTATAGACTGCTGCTTCAACTTCTTCCATAGGAAACTTACTTTCTACACTGTAAAGGTTTTATATGTTCACTTGTTTTTCCAATAGCGAAATCTCCATCCTAGCACGGATCACCTTCGGGGCGTATTAATGCACGAAAATTTAAAAACCCTTGCGCTTCCGTTTTACATACTAAAATAGGCGAATACTTTCCTTCAAATGCTGGCTTATATTCATAGTAAAAGTGTTGTTTATTTCGTAAATCACGAAACAGCATTCGCATTCTATTCCTTCGCATATCTCGAACTGCCAAAAATTCAAGCCTCTAAGCTGGAGACTCAAGAATGGGGAAATAAATCCTTCGAGGCATATTGTAAGCGGTTGCAGAGGAAAACAACGATAAGCACGAAAATTCAAACGAAGAAAAAAAATAACGTAAAAAAATTAAAGATCAGCATAAAACTGTACTGAGAAATACCGAAACCGATTAAGACCACTGTACTTTTGACGTTAATCTATTGAATAAAAAAACTTTAATTCCGGTTAGAATATGGGAAATATTTTTTCTCAACGATTTCCTTTCGCTAGATTTTTGCAATAGAACTGTAAAAAAATGTTGCCCTGGAATGACACACCCTAATATATATACACACACAAACACATAACTCTTCAACTGTACGGTTGATGCTCATCCTGCATTCGCAAATACTCGGCGGTGTACGTGAGAAGGTTCTCAGATTCCGACGATACGGATTTATGGAGATTGGCATATAGAATCTTGGTAATACGCGTTACCAAATAGCGAAGCTTACGGTTTCAAAGTATATGCATATACAAATACAGCGGACGCAGTGAATAAAATATGTTGCAGATATACAAGTTTGCTATAAAGAATGTGTATGAGAGATACTTTGAATGGATGCAAAAGTGTCAATTCTCGGTGAAGCAATATCGATGAATGAACTCTGATAAAAAGAAAACGATTACTTCAAATAAGCATAATTCATTAATCTTGCACCCAAGTGTACCTTAAAGCAGCAAACGAACCATGTTTACGACCAAAATCATTCAAATTATTGGAAATGACTTGAAAAAACCGACATCTCTATAAAGTAAATGCAACAAATTTACCTCAGTCACCGAATGTCCGTCAACGAGTTAACGTCATTGACAACACACCGAGCCGGTGAGTAAATTACAAAACAAGGAGATCAATTTCGAAACCGACATTAATCACAAAGTGATCAATACCTTAATGTACCGTAGGCGCGAGTCTGTGGTCTTGGATTAATTTTAAAGAAAACGGTCGTTCCGTTAAGAAAAAAAATGATTAAACAAATGATGACAGTGAAAAATTTAATCGGTTCGTAATCATTTGATCATTCGGACATCGTTCCATCCATTAATCGTTTCTGTTCAATCGGAATAACACAGCTGATTCCCATTGATACTTCGTTCTCCTTGCAAAAGGTTGCAACAACAGCATTTAACTCAGATCATACACATATCCGCGAACGTAACTTTTACGGAGGGTTCTCAAGCCCGGGTCCATGGGGCAGTAAAATTTGTAAAAAAAAAAAAAAGGGTTTAAAAAATGGACTCGATGGAAAGCGACGATCATCTCGGCGCTCAACCGCGGTTATGAGGCTCGAGGGCGCGCCCCGACCTCTCAAACTTTACGACCGGCTTGCAATAAAAAGATGATAACTCCAAAGTAATTTTATGCGAGATAAAAGCAAAGGGGAGAGAAAATGCAGACGATGGAAATCGCGAAAAGAAACAAGAAGACGGAAAAAAAAGAGTGGAAACAGTATCGAAAGAGGGTAAAAGGTATGAGGTGATGAAAAGCTCATGCGTGACCGCAGTGAAGCGAATCCTCCAAAAAATCGATATTATTTTCTCATTCGGCATACGTGTGTTGGTGTATAAATATCTTGATATACTACGGTGTGTAAAGAGCCCTTACTGGTACCGTTCTGTGATGAGAAAGTAAGGGACTATCAATCATTTTCGATCAAACTTAGGCTCCCGCGTATCTGAGAGTTGGAGGCAAAGAAGTCTTAAGCCGCAGTACTTTTCGCACAGACGAGTTTGGAAAAAATGTCTTGCGATGCCCTGCTATACACACATCTACCGATTTTGATTGACGACATCGGCGTAGTTTATTCAACGATTGAACATACATTTGTACACATCGTCAATCAGCAACGACAAGTATAAAGCTGTTAAAAAGTTCAACGATGATAAATAGAATAAATCGAATGTATGAAAAAGCTACAATCATAGAAATCCAATTCGCATTATTGACTGAATACGACTTAAGAAATTGGAAGCAAAGAGGCTTGCGAGGATCAAAAGATGTTTTGAAATATAGGGGAGAAATAAGCTTGAAAACTTAGGATTTTCCCAGCGGAGCACTGATAATTGTGTTAAAGGGAACTTCTAACAAGATTTGACTTGACACGTCAAATATGGAGTTTCGTACGACATGTGTATTGCGCGTACAAACACCCAAGTATTTTCAAGTGCCTTTCGAATTAGAGAATACACAGCTTCGCGGAGAAAATTAATGAACGTTTGATGCTATTATATGTCACCGTGCCAAGACAATCACAAAGGAGAAGTCGAGATCTAGCTTTTGGGCTGTGATCTTCACATTTGCGAAGCGTCTAGCGTATACAGGAGAGGAGGAAACGTTCAGTAGCGCTCGAATATACCAAGAGCCTCTCGAGGATTTCCACAATCCGCTCGAATACAGATCGTAGTAGATCTCTCAAGCTCGAATTATTGAGAATTCCATTGAGGACTTGTTCGTAGTTGAACTCGTTGGAACGGGACCGAATAGTATTTGCACTGTGCGGATATAAGACTTGAACTCTGTTGTTCTAAAATAAACAGTTCAAGCTCTTTCTCCCTTTTATACTCAGCAGTTATTACTCACGAAATTAGAGAGAAACGATACTAAAAACGTGATTCGAAGGATGTTCAAAGAAAAATGAAATTTACAGAGGATAAAAATAAAGACTAACAAACTGACGAGCGACAACTAATTTTCAAGAATGATTTAGAATCTATTTTATCTAAACATTCGCGAGAAAAATTCAGTATTGAATATATTTATTTAGAGAAAGTAAAAATTCTCACTACGTACGGCCCAGGAAGTCTCTCCGTGCGAATAATATATGGCAATGAAACGAGTCAGTGATGATCATAAAATCAGGTTTTTTTCGCATAATAGTTTTAATGCAAAAATGGGTTGGAAGTTTACGACTATTCCCAGTACGTCGAGACCTGTGTGCGTAGGCAACAGAACTTTCTCTCGCTGAGAGAAAAAAATTTCAGGTTTGAGCGAGAGTCTTTCCATAGCTACACAAATGACGTGTACGATACGACAAGAAAAATTAAATGTAGGACCATCGTCAGTTCTTAAAGACTCGTAAAAAAAAAAAGTTCCAATGGCCTTCATAAGTTCTGTCTAAAAATGAAAGATCCCTTCAAAGAGTGCCTTCAAAATAGCGATTGTATTGTTCTTTAAAACATTCTTTATTGTTAATTATTATATTCGAAAGTCTCGGTCCCGGGGGACGAACCCATTCGGACATCAACCTGATGAGCAAAAATTCTCCCAGTAATGATTAATGTCACTCCATGATGTTTTCATTTAAAAGAAAAAAAAATATCTCCAATGACACAGACATCAGCTGAACTGCATTAAATAAATTCGTATAAATTGGATCGTCAAATCGGCCGCCTAACATTTTCGAGTACAGCACAAATAAATAAATGCCGAATGTGTGCGCTACAAAAGCCATACTAAATTGTGTTTTCCCAGCATTGGATAGCGAAGACCTTCTTACATTACGACGTTAAGTCACGCTTGTACTATGTAAAAGGTCTTTGGAATAAGAGAAAGATACACCGCGAGGTGTTCCCTTCCCCCTTTCTCCCCAATGGTTGCTTGCGTTGTCGGTCCGTCACCTTTTCATTCCCTCACACACTTTGGCTACACAGTCGCGTGTACGATGACACATACGAAATAAAACTTGTACGTCATATATATTCGACACGATCTCCGATCTCGCAAAGAAGCGGCGGAACGGTAGCTGAGTAAGCGCGAGAGTACACACAGTAGCAAGTAAGAAGAGCTGGGAGCAAGCGTGTTGTGGCAGAAGTTAAAGGGAAGAGAAGAAGTGAAGAAGAAGAAGAAGGACGTAGACCCGTCTTCCGATCGAGTACGACGTGATTTCAATGTGAACGAGGTACGTACAAGTCGCTCAAAGGCGGCTAAGAGACGGCGTCAACCAAATAAGATATCTGTCCACACAAAATACGTGAACGAAGGAATACACGTTTCTACTCGTTCAAATAAGAGCCTCTAATGAAGTGAACGAAAAAATTTTAAATTTCGGCATGATTTATAGTCTAGTTCTAATGAATGTTGGGGATCAAAAGATTGAAGAGTTTTTCATCTTTGATTATCCATTGACGGGAGCTTTCAGCAAAATCGTTCGATTTTTGACCCAACTCATCGAAAAGTTATCAAGTTTTAAGAATTTCACAACAACTTTTTTTGAATGCTCATGACTTATTAAAAAACCAAAATATCAACACAGATAAGCTGGATATTTAATTTTTTTAATTTTTTTACGTTTACAACCAAAAACATTTATTCTACCGAAACTTGAAACATTTCAATTTCAATGAAAACAATTACAACTGTTCCTCCAGACGTATTTTGCCACGTTTCAAAAAAATTCGCAGCTCATTGTGATATCCGTACCTCCCTATTTTGTTCTAGTCTAGTTAAGATCCTTCGAATGGATGATTCGATGTATTGAGATCCTCTTTCTACGCGAGGTTATTCTCGTCATTCAATCTAACAGACACGTTGAAATCTTGATAACTGTACTTCATCCAGGCGGACAAAATAAAGGGTTTTTTTTTTTATCATCGCTACAGATTCAACGAGACAGGGTTGATAGGGCGGGTGGTAGGTAACGAGAAAAGTTTCGCGTAAGAAGCGGTTGTGCGATCGTGTGGGCGTATCAAATTCTGAATATGTGTTGTCGGTCGAGAAACGGAGAAAAAGAGGAAAGGGAACACCAGAGGGTGTGGTGTATGCATTCGATAGTTCTCACGCGTTCTCATTTTACTGTGGTATTCGTGCATGTGTTGATTTCGCCTGGACGCCGCCGCGATTCACAAGTTTCTTGTATGCTTCCGAGAGGAGAGGCGAGAAAGAAAGAAAGGGAAAAGCCGTGAAGGCGCGAAATGAACACGATCCACACACGAACGATATTTAAATCTATAAATAACGTATATGGGTCGAATATGGCACATGAACGGAGCTCCATTTAACATTAGTTTGTACACTACATCGTACTTATCTGTAATTCGAGCCTCCATAAATCGATCTGTTGCCTTGTGTTAAACTATCGGTTCGAATTATTGCGAATTCTAGTGCGGTGTTTCGTTACAAGAACGCATAAAATATTAACAAAACAAAAAAGAAATAAATAGCAGTAGGTTAAACACCCAGTCCCCAAAACGCAACAGCGGACTTTGTATGAATGATATTTTTTTCTCATTTGTTTGAACTGTTAGTGAATTGGAATTTTATGAATTAATATCAATAAAAAAAACGTTCATCATTTGAAACTAATTCCCACGTCATTGTCACGCGTACAGAGTTGCAAAAGTGCAACTACAGGTTGGGGACTGGGGACTGGAGACTAAGTGTTTCCCCCTTATATACCGTGTATCGATATCTAACGAGTTGAACAAACGCAACAATGAGAATATAACGTGAAGAAAGAAAATGTGTTCGCTAGCCCTATAGCCATCGATGTTATTGGTGCGCGCAGTGACATATAACTTCGATTTATTCGAAGCATGTGGTGGAAAATTTTTTTCCCGACGATTTCGCCGGTAGAATATAAATGGAAATGAGAACGAACGAACGAAGGGAGAAACGAGATGAAAAAAAGTGAGGACCCGTATACTATATTTCCTTAAAGTACCGGCGCAATAATGAAGACAATTATCATCATAATCATCAATTTTCATCATCCTTCTAATTCAAACTCCGACATCACCAAATATATAACTTTGGAGTAGCTCTACATTTTTAATAAATGAAAATCTCATGAAAATGATACTTCACGTACTTCAGAATTTATATCTCTCGGTATATATAAGAGATAGGATGAAAAGGAGGACATGGGCTCTCCGAAGCGTTAGGACGAGGCAGGGAATGAAACGATGAAAAGAGGACGGCCAACGAGATACGATGAGTGGGAGTACCGAAAAAAAAAAGAAAAAAAAAAATCAGTGCCGATGTACACGTAAAGAGTTCCATGTGCTGAGGGGGTTGTGAACCTGCATCTGGGCATCGGACATATTTTTTATCCTCATTTTTTCTTCTCTTCTCTCTCTCCCTCTCTTTTTTCTTCACAAATTCTATTCGGATATCTCGGAAATTCGTTTCGCACAGAATATATATGCGAAAAATAGAAAACGCGATTTTTTTTTCTCCATAGCCAGTAGTAGTGGGTACTTCATGTGGGAGGTCTTTCAGAGTGCACGTTGAAAAGTTTCCTGGCCGAAGATAATATGCAGAAGGTAAAAGATATAGACCCCTCTGCTCACGGAGATTTGGAGCGGCTGATATTCTGCTTATGTCTATACTCTTTTTTGTTTTTTGTTAGCTTTTTTTTTTTTTTGAAGGGAGCTCACCTGCGACTTGCGAAGCCCATTAATCGTCAAACTTACGTGATTTTTCAGTAAGTCTTCAATGACGTGAAGCGTGGAATTTTTTTCCCGTCCATATTACAAGTTATTAACTACGTTCATGAGAGAATTTGAGCATATTTTCGATGAAATGAAATAGAAAAATCAGAAGTAACATGAAGTGCCAGGTTCGACTGAGCTGAGATGAATAACTTTGTCCATGTCGAAAAAGTTCAATATGTAAAGCTATATACATTTTTCGGAAAATTTATGAATAGTACTTCAGAGAAGTAAGCTTCGATCGATACCCATGGATTTTGCTTGAATAGTTAAATATAACGAGACCAGAGCAGAAAAAGAACGACGAGATAAGTGTGGTCGATTGGTATATAAACCATTTTCCTATGGCTCGATCGTACAGGATCCGACCGTGTTCACCGAATTGAGCTCCGCGGGATTTTACATGAAGAAAAAAATAAGGGGGATTGGCAGACACAAGGGCATAAAACGCAGCCGGTGGGGTACGCTCTTGCGTCGAGTAGGGCTGACTAAGCTCCTGAGGTCCTAATGGTCGTTCGTTCACTGAGCCAACAACTGTCGGAGAAACTGGCTGATGGTGGTGATGGTGGTGGTACCTAAGGATATATTTTTGTCGGTTGGAGTGGCGCAATTGCTCCGACGTTTCCAATAATCGTACGTCGAACACTTTGCGGCAAATCGGAGAAACTTGGTAGTCGAATACTATGACATGAGTAGATCTCATCGTCGTGGCCGTCGTCGGTGGTGGTGGTGGTGGTAGTCGTTGAAAGAAGTTCTCACTTTTCGAACGCCACTCGTCAGGGACGTCTTTGGTTCGCCAATATCGAGTGCCAGGGAAGGTCCATCGCGTATATATGAGTAGAAGTACTTCAGATAAGAGAGAGAGAGAGAGAGAGAGAGAGAGAGAGAGGGAGAAAGGAGAAGGAGAAAGAGACCCTCGGAAAATTGTACGCTCGGAGGGTGCGAGTGAGCAATGCTTCGGGGTGTATACGTGCGAACGTACATAAATGCGAGTTGAAAAAGGAAGTAAAAGAGAATAAAATGAAACGAGACGGTGAGTAAAATCAAGGATGAAAAGTTGGCTTCCTCTTTTCGAGATTCTTGAGAAAAAGAATAAGAAGAAGTAGAGGATAAAGACGAAGACGACGACGTCGACAATGCGGTCGTGAAGATTCCACTCGAGACTGCAATGACTCCAACGACTAGTGGCAGAACTGACGATCATTCTCGTAAGTGCCATATATATGTATATATATAGTCTATGTAGACTGTGTATTCGATTGGAGAGCCTTTGGGGCCGGTTCGCAAGTTTCTCTACTTCTCTTATTCCTCGGTTACCCACGCCAACCCCCATAGAATGAAATGTCACGGGACCAAACAAAAAAAATGTTCAGCGATAGAGAACGACGCGGAGAAGGAGAGAACGGAAGCTCGAAGGGGGATGTGGAGATTATTCAACGAAGACGGAAACAAGAAATCCCCCAGCTCCGAGAGATAAGGGGCGAACGCCACGCTCGGGTTTTCTTTCCGCTTCTGAAACTGAAACTTCCCCCCCTCCCTCTCTCTCACACAAACTCTCTTCCCCTCTATCCTCTGAGCAATAAAATAGCGGGTAACTCTTTGAGTTTACGCTCATTTTACTAGCCATTAGTTTTTTTTTTTTTTTTTTTGATGGTACATACATCGTTATTACAAAGGGCCCTTTCCAATTTCACGCTTGACGACGGTCTAAAAGATGTGTCAGAGCATTCACGCTTTGACTCTGAGGTCAGTAGAAAAACAGGATACTGTTGCAAAAATGTTAGTCATAGCATTCCGTAGAATTGTTAAGTGTGTTCCAAGAAGAAAGTTAAGTCAACGGGATTTCAATTATTCGTATCATATACCGAAGTGTTTAATTGTACCATTGAGCATTCGAAACGCAGTAAAGACGCTACGTGCATATTCTTCAATGGAAATATTGAAAGAAAACAAAAAATATGACCTCAATGCGGCAACAAACGTTACTATTCGATTCCACTAGAATAAGGTTTGAAATGGGGGTGAACCGGTCTCGAAAAAGCGAACGGAGCATTGTTCCAATCCCGAGTGACGTACCTTCATCGTGTAAGCGAATGCGCTGCCAATTTTACCGAGCTATTTGTATTTCACGAATCAAGCGATGTTTGCAATACATCCGAGAAGAGAATTCACATAAGAGCATTTTCAAAGGGAGTCGGTACAGCCATTGCATGTACGTTTATTGATACAACGAGATGGCCAGGCTAGACGTGAAAGAATTAGGAAAGAGCGGAAAAAGGAAAAAAGAAAGAGAGAATGTACAGCCGATGTTCAACACTGGCAAGGCTATTGTCAGGTCTGATGAACGAAAAATAAAAGAAAACGATTTGAAAAAAAAAAAAAGAAGAAAAAACGAAAAAACGAAAAATAACCAAACAAAAAAACGATGAGGAATGAAAAAACGCCTGGGAGATGTGTGGAACGCGGGTGAATGGCAGCTGCAATCCAACAATGTAAGAGAGTCCCAGCTGGTGTTCGAGCCAATGTACAGGATTGGGAGGGGGATAAATAACGTGAAAACAGAAAATAAGCGTGTAAAAAAAAAGTATATGCATCCATATACACACAGAAACGAAAGAAAGAAAAATATGACATTGTATCTGAGTTCGGGTTTTGGTATCGCGCGATATGAAGGCAACGAGATGAAGAGACTCTCCCTCTCTCTCACTCCTCCCTCTTCCCCCTCTCTCTCACTCTCTCAAATAGAACGCAGATATGTAAACGCGGAACCCTCTGTTTCTTTCTGTTGGTCGATCTCTCTCCGCATATATCAGTCGGGAATATTGCCAACATGTAGCAATAGTCTCGCGACTTGGGGTTGGTAGACATGCCATCACGAGGCAGATTCTACAGAGGAGTATATGGACGAACCGACAAGAAATGAAGATATGGCAGGGATCTGTGTTTGGGTGACATTTCAAAAGATCGTCTATTTATCATCTTCACCAATAGATGTGCAATATATCAATTCCTCGCATTATGCCCTTCCACATGGGACTTTAAGGCGTCATTTTCGAAGAAATCCGAATGGAATACAAAACTCGAAACCAATACGAAAAGGAATTATGACCAAAAATTCATTGATCAATCGCACAGCCTTCTTCCGTCCAGGAACACAAGTGCGAAAAGTCGAAAGTCGCGAAGTAAAGAAGTTCGGTTTTTTTTTTAACGATGTGCTGCACCGAGACAATTTAATAATCCATTGTATCTCGACGGGAATGAAAAACAACGAAAACTACGCTGTACTATTTAGACTTCGTCGCTCGACCATAAAATCCCATGAGATTAACGTGAATCTGCAGCGAATAGATCACCACGTTTAAAACACAAGAAATGTTCTGTCCCAATGCAGCGTCATGATGATAATATGATAAAAAATCAAATGAAACTATTATTTTCGGTTTCGAAAAGTCACCGAGAGTCAAACGATCGCAAACTACGGGGATGAGCAATGACCATTCGAAATGAATTATGAGCAAGTCGTTATTGAAAGCACGGACAATGTTCAAATAAGAATCTGTATATTTAGTGGAGTTACATTGTTGAATTGCGGCTCGATCCTTGACGAACGTAAACTTCGAAGTTCCGTACGAATAACTTGTCATTTATTTTTCTTTGTGTCACACGTACGAGTGGAGACTTCACTTGGGTTGCATGCTATGCGGGAGTACTTCCCTAAGCCACGTAAAGCAAGTGGGATACATAACAGTGGTGAAGAGAAAGATACAAGGAGACAGGGAAGAAATAAGAAAGGGAGGAAAAAGGGAAAGAAACGAAGGAGAAGAAGGAGACTAAGGTGGCTTGGGCTAACAGAGGGACATGTAAGCAAGGTGGGTAACAGTTGCATCGCACGATCGTTAAATATATGTATATAATATGGCTACTCTACAATACAGATCGTGCAACCGGCAAAAGCATGTACACGCTCACACACCAACAAATATATACACACACACACACACACACACACACACACACGTTAAAAAGATCCGGGGGAGGCTTGCTCATGTTCGTGCTGGCATTCGGCATTGCGCCGCATATTATCCAAGGATGCACGAAACGCATCCAACATTTTTAATTCTCGTCACGATCGTTCGTTGTTGTTATTGTACACATATAGCCGACGCGCGGCGCCCATTCGTGGGTCTTTTAGACCGAACGTGAAAGACCCACACTCGCGATAAGTTGAGAAACAATGTATAAATGTGTATACATAAAAGCGACCAAAAAACTGGTGAGGCCCGAGGCAAAAACGCAAGTCGAAGCAGCGTGGAAAAAAGAAAAACGACATGAGTATGTGGCCGAGGGACAAAATTAATTCTATATACGGAATACAACAACAGCTCGGATTTACAGAATCCCGCTACGTGCAATACGTCGACCTTGTGTCAACTAAAAATTCTCATCTCGTTCGAGATTCCCGCGGTGATGCCAGGACAAGTCACCAAAGAAATCGCTCTTTCTCTCTCTCTCTCTCTCTCTCTCTCTCTTTCTCTTTACAACTTGCGAAAGTCGACATTCGGAGGATCCGAGAAATATACTACAAGTGTAGATACTAAACTGGAATGTCGTAATTTACGAACAGAGTCAATGGTTGTTGAGGTTCACCGAAAAATCTTGTCAGGACAGAGTTTCGTTGATGCGACGATAAAAAGATTTACGTAAATAAAAATTCTACAATTCCAGTCACTCAGTCGAGTCTGAACCGTTTAAAATAAATGCATCGTATAAAAATGCAGTAAGTTTTGACTTTGAATTTCCTTTTCTATATACTTTATACCATGCTCTGCCGCGTACCGTGTATTTTTTTTCATTTTTTTTTTTCAATTACATCGTTTTGTAGCTAGTTACTTCACATCGAATTACGCTTCGCCATGCTCAATGGATTATGGCAACTTAATTGAGAACATTTGGACAAATACTGCATCAAAAAACCTGCAGAATTTCCGAAATGAACATTGTCAACAAATATTTCTATCGAATTAGTTCTTAATTACGTAAAGTTTCGACTCAGGTACGTTGTTATGATATCTTAACAAATTCATATAGCGTCGCAACTAATCGTCACTATTTCCATGCGTGTACCGCGAGATCCGTTTTACAGGGTAAAACCCAAGCGATTCCCGTAGGTAAAGTTATGTCGGCGTTGAGCACCCGTTAAAATTTACAGCGCGCTGTGTGCCGTGCATAAATTCGCCATAGAGGGATGAAGGTAAAAGTTGAAACACTAACACAAACATATACACATGAAGTTACACTTCGCTCTCCATTTTTTTTTCGCATCCAATTTTTTTTTGCTGACTCAGAGAAAAAAATGTGTCTCATCAAAATATGCACGAGTCATAGAATACTCGGAGAGAGAAGATAGGCAAAGCGTGTGTGTCTGTCGCGGTGGAAGAAAACGAGAAAGAAAGAGAAGGGGAAAATTTTAGCTAGGATGTAAGTCACGCTCGGGCTACTCATCATATCCGGAGAAATTTAACAGGGCGAGGTTGTACACTCGTCGCAAAAATGTGTTTTCAAAAGGACCCTCTTTCGCATTTGTATTAAAATTAGATTGGGGGAACTTCAGTCTCGCTAAGCTTGAGACCTACGTTGCTATTAATTAGAAAAGTGTTAATTAGCGATAATTTGTCGCTTTTTCAAATATATATCCAAAATTCCGAAAAACGTACGAAAATGATTTCGAATGTCAACTCGAGCATTTCGGTCTCGAGCACGTTTACAGTTTCACATTTTTTCCCAGTCATTGATGAATGATCGATAAATACTCTCATTCGTTTATAAATGATTCATAAAATGTACTCACAAGGTCGGAGAGATCCTCTTTAACAAATGTGGAGAAAAATTCGAGCAACAACGTTTTCACTTGAAAGTTTCTTACCTGCAACAAAGTAAAACAATGAAAATTAAGTTGATTAATCATGAGATTCATACAGTAAAAATAAATTACTTCAACATCAGACACTGTACAGCGTTATTGTAAAATATTTCAATCAAATCGCAGTTTCACTCATAATAACGAAATAAAAAATGTTAAAATTTAATTTACAGGCTATGTAATTTTTATTATTTACGAACTACGGGGTATATATATTTTGTATATAAAAAGTGAACAATTATAGCACGTATGCGGTCAGCAGTGGCGTTCAAATATTAATAATTCGAATCAACTAGTTAAACACAAAGTCTTGTAAATGGGAGAAACTTTTGGTCCATTTTCAGTAGAATTTCTTGTCCGATTGCATATTCTCATATAATCGAAAAAGCTTTTCCAGGTAAGATCGAGGCGAGGGAGACACCAAGTAGGATCCTTTGTATACGTGAAATCGTGATACGAGAGGGTTGAAAACTCAACGGCGCAAAATCCGAGGGAAAGAGCTGGCACGTAGGGATAATATGAAATTCCAGAGACCCACGAACGCTTGCAGAGTTACTATAGTGACCACTAACAAATACGTATATATACACGTCAAATGACAAGGGAGAGAGTAGAGCAAGGAATAAGAGACGCCATTCGGACGACATCGCAAAAGCATGACCAGGATGGACAAAACCCCGGCCCGGGGCAGCAAGTTCTCCAAGGGATTCTACATCGGCCAGCAGGCATTGAATAATGCCAAAAGACCCAAAACCTTGTGCAGATGCCACCATTTCTAGTTTCACCTCTTTGCTTCCATTTTTATAATTAAAAGGTGAATTAGCCTGATACACTTTAACCTGTCACTTCGCCCCAGTCCAATCGTGCTAATCATTTTATCCATAGAATTTTAAAATAAAATTCTATAAGATAAGGTGTTTGAGTTTACATTTATAATTTTATAAAATTATAAATGTGTCCTTTATATCAATGATATTATGAATGAAACTTTTCGCATTTCGATCGAATGGTACCACCGAAACGCCAACCTCGGATCTTGAAGAGGAAGGATACGAAATGAAGAGACGAATAAAAAATATTTTCCTACAGTTCTCGACAAACTGACGATAACTCAATTGCTTCTGAAAATTTAATTACGATGAGATGTTCGAGCACTAACTTGATCAAACTGAGCATTTACCTCCATTTGATATAGAAAGTTCAAGGGTTGCATCCGTTACGATGCATACCCACGCGATACATCCAGGAACTCATCAGTTCATCATTTGATGATTGAACTTTTGTTGAGTTTCTAGCCAAGTCTTGAGCGTCTATATAGGCTGAGAAGAAGGTTCTTTTAGATAAGGTAAAATGATAATAATCCACGCATCCACACGTCCTACAACTCGCCAAAGATAAATAAATATTTGCTCTATTGTCTATTTGCATTATGAACATCGCTAGATATTCCCTTTAGCGTAGCAACGTTATTATTCGATACACCGAAGTCAAAATTGATAAACACGAAAGCTCGTAACGAGTTTTACAAATGTTTACCTAATATTTACAGTCGGTGCGTTATCGTGACGCAAACATAATTGAGTTAATTATTATTAAGTCAGATGTAAGAGTACAGCAGTGCGCTGTTTATAGTTAATGGGATTGAAAGAGCCAATTCACCTGGCAATATCAACTTCTATCTACAACCAATCACTGTTGAAGAGTGGTCTTTGGAGTGGTGCAATTTTCCGGAGTGCCGAGCCGTCAAAAACTCAAAGAAAAAGACCGGCGGATATAGAAACGTAGACAAATTTGTTTTTCGACGTTTCGCCGAAATGTAAAAAGTAACTTTCTCAACGGTATCACAAATATCAGCTTTTGCTATTACAGCAAAGTTTCAAATCGACCGGTTTTAATTTGTTTTTCGATGATTTTCATTCAACCTCGCCTCATTTTTCGTATTGCATGTAAATTTTGACTTCGGTTTTGACTCTTAAAACAAAAAAACCCGCTATCGTTCTAGAATTTCCGAATTTCTCTCTCGACAATAAGTAATTTGAAACGTTTGTGCATTCCGTTTTTATCATTCAATGGCAACGCCCTTCACATATATATATCGTCAGATAAGTAAGGAATATCGCATTGAATTGACTTTCACGACGACTCGAGTGTTGAATATAAAAAATGTCAATGTAATTGAAGCCCCTATGGCTCGCATGTGAACCCATACATATACATAAGCAACTTTTCCGTAATTATTATCCTCTACTCCATTTATTCCAATCTATCGAATTTATCGAAGTCGATGGAATCGAGCTCGAGCGGTACACGGTTGTAAAGCAGTGTATGTGCAATTGATTCAAGTTTTGTAAGGGCAAGTAGAGTGAGCACAGTTTTCACATGTGCATGTCAAAGTCCGTAGCCAAGTATATATGCGCAGAATAGAACAAAAATATGTTGGCATGGACATTACAACAGATGGAGATATATAAGTTAAGCATATAAAACTATTTCATTCGGCGCAACGGAATAGTACACGAGGCATCAAATTGCCTGTTTATACATTTTCAAATAAAAAGAAAAAATGTATCACACCAGAAATCTTGCAGTAATTATTCAAATTGTTAAATACATTTTTCGTATCCGCTTTCGAACTTTCAGTGGAGGCTAATAATTCTTCAACATTACTACATTGAAACCTAGAAAACCCATCAAAATGATTCAACCAGGATCTAGTTGGATCAAATAAAAAAATGTCCCTGTCTCCCGTCCGAATAGAGCTCAATTCGTCTTCAAGAAATTATGCTGTGCGATCCGAATGTTTTCATATTACTGATTGAGGGACAGTCTATTTATTCGGTTTTAATCATAAATGTTCAACAAATTCAATGATATTATTATATAATCAATTCAATTTAATTGAATGTAATTTATTCAATTATATTATTATTTGATCATATTTGAATGGGATACATTGGTTCCAGTAATTCATCAACATCCGAAGCGAGATCCGTGAATGAATAATATGCCTTGTTGAATATATATACCTTTTCAATTTGACGCAAATGAAAATTTCATTATTGGAAATTTGAAAAATCGATCAATCGACCTGAGTTGATTGATAGAAATGATTTTTCTGGTCATGGACCAGTCCTTCTCGATTTCTAACGATTGTCAATATTTTAACCAATTTCTCACCAAATGAATACACGTATGGAGTGTGGACTTAACAGTTTAAATCCAATTAGGCTGAAGTTCATCAGAAAGAGCGCTTTCAGCTAACATACCGAATGTGGCCTACCGGGCACGTGGTAATATTATCCTCAGGGATGGGAAAGAAGAATATAAACTAACACAGGCCCGAAGAATACGTGTTGACGGATAAAACTTAACAGTCGTGTGTTTCTGTGTACATGTGGGCGAACAGAAATAAGAAGAGGAGGGAAAAAGGAAAAGAAAAATCAAGGATATTCCATTTCGTGCGCCAGAGTCTCGTAGTCTCCGTGAGAGGAACAAAAACCGGAAAGAAAATAGAAAAGATCACTCGTGCACGAATGGAAAAGCAGCAAGTAGTGTATATGTACAACCCTTTCGTTTATATGTATACACATTAGAAGAAGAACTTGGCAGAGGCGAATACTGGAAATATCCTGCAACTGAAGAGAGCCCTGAAGCTGAAAACACGAAAAATGAAGATTCGAAACGAAAGAAAGGAGCTCAGCGGAAGGAGCACACGGGTTTCAGATGAAACAAGGAAAGGTGCATGATACCATGACACGTTATAAAAAAAAAACGAAGGAGAAACGGAAAAAGTTAGAAGTTCAAAGAAAAGAAAACAACTTCATTCGGCACGGTTAGACAAATTTCCAAATAAAACGATTGACTCCGAGACGGAGTAACTACAGCGTGTAACATCGAAAGCCCTAATCATTTGAAAAATCGCATTACTTTGTCTGCTCGCTTATCTTTATAGTCTCGCAATTTTCTTTATTCCACACCAGTTATAAATTTATTCATAATCCCATTGAAGAATATCGAACTACAATATTTAACCTATGTAGCAACTTTGACTTTCTCGAATTAGGGGCAAACAGGATTCTCATCGATTTAATTTAAAAAATTAAAAATAATTTCGAACGTATCCAAACTTGATATTTTACTTGAGTAAGAAAGTACAAGCGAACGTGAAAATTTATATCCGATACAAAAGTCTTTTTTTTTGTTACCAGAAGTAGAATGGAGTTCAGATGGAGAATGCGTCAAAGAAGCAGATAAAATTGACGTATGAGAATGTTGAAGAGAGATTGTGAAAAAAATCGCTGAACGATGATGAAGCGAATGGGAATAACATGACGAAGGAGGGAACAGAAAGAACGAAAATAATGAGAGGATGTCAGGATGATAGAGAGGATGAGAGAGAGAGAGAGAGAGAGAGAGAGAGAGGAAGAGAGAGTGAAAACTGTGGAGAAATAAAGAAAAAGGAACACAAGAAGGTTATACGCCAGAGCCTTTGGTGTACATGAGCCTGACTGGAGCGTAGAAATCTTCGGGTTGGTTATATCCCGGTTAGTGGGGCAATCACCGGAGAAAGTTACCCTCTCATTTCCCTTCTCGTTTGGTCGCCACCTGGCAAACGGGCTCCTTTCAACGTCCCACACTGTCGCGCATTTTAATATTTTACGATAGATTTTTATCTGAATAACTTCAGATTCGCCAAACTCATACTTTATTCACAAAATTATTCCAAAATTCTACGTGCCCTGTAGAGATAAAAATTTAGGGTTAATGAGCGTCTTTATCAGTTCATTTCACTCGTCAGCAGTCGCGCTTAAAATTATTCTTAAACCTTTATTCAAACGATGATTACTAGAATTTTTAAATAGCATTAGCATTGTAATTTTTTCTATATTCCACAAAAATATGCTTCTCTTAAATATGATAAATTAAATTAAAATCAGTTTTTAGTTTCTTTTTTTTTTTTTACTCATATTGTACTTGAAATTTTCGTAAATTCTTATAATATTCAATAATAATAAATATTAGGAAAACGGGTAAATAACAATGTTTAGAGTGTATGCAGCGCAACGATTTACGAGTCAGTTTCTTCACGTCACGCCGGATCACAAAACAAACTTATGCACAAAAATCTTGATGTGAATGTCGAACCGATTAATTTATTTATCTGTCAAAATATTTATCAAGCTTATAACCTTTTAATTAGTCGATTTCTCAAAGACCTGCCGAATTTTCAACTAGTTTCTGAAATTATTGATTCAGCCCGGAATGGCCTGTACACGAGTGAATGTGATGGAGATACGAGTACATCGTGACTGCCGTCTTCAAGTAAGGCTCTATGGACTTTCCTACATCGTGGCCTCGTTTCACGAAACGGATACTGCGTCATATAAAATCGATGGATACAAAAGTTATTTATGAGACAAGATTTTCATTTTTCAGATTGTTCTGTACCCTGCAAACAATATTTCTTCATGCCGCAATGACGGTATAGGACAAAAGGAGAATACATATGTGTACGGAAAGATTCAACTTCTAGTGGAGAGGTTCGATCGAGAAAAAAAATGAGTTTTTGGTTAACTACATCTTTAAAGTCATTTTTGCGTCACGAATAGGATAATTAAGATGAAACTTTACATTGTGTTACGTTTTCGTTATTAACTCAACTATTTCTTATGAATATCAAAATAAAGTCATCAATTTACCAAAATCTAAGAAGTGTGGAAGGAGGAATTGATTTCGCTTGAAATAATGTCTGAGCAGGGTTCGTGTATTGCCATATGACAATTGGCGAATTAATGAGAATTATCTGCAACAACACGACGACGAAAAAAAAAAGAAGTTCACTACAATGGAATTAATGACTGTGCTACAAACCAGACAACAGCAAGAATATCGTAAAGGTATTTCTAAATGGCTTGAGCAGCTGATGCTTGGTGTGAAATGTACGTACAAAGTTTCACCACGTTTTCAATCACTATTCACCCACTTTCAGCATCTCATATCATTTTGTAATGTTTTCGAAAAAGCCAACCCTACTAAGAAGATTAACTCTTTGACAATATACAGTCCCCGATTACGATATGAGGGCATTGGGGTCCACATTACCTCTTTGTGTAAATTCTTGCCACGTTAAAAGTAACAGATGTTAAGGATAAAATTAAAATCTGTATCATTGTTGGTATAGCTCAATATATCGAAATAGTTTGTTTTAATGAAGAAAATATCTTGATGTATTGGAAATAAAAAATCATTATGAAAAAGACCAGGTTCTCAAACTTTTGCTTAGATTGGCCTGACATTTTTTAGAACCCCAATTGTACATAAAGGGCTAAACGATCGGAGGCTAAAAACTTCGAACTTTATGGAATATGAAGAACTCTCGAGAGTACAAACCACGGAAACGTAAACCAGGGAATATCGTGCGGAACATAGTATGAAAATACTGAGAGAAGAAGAAGGAGAGAGAGAGAGAGAGAAAGACGATGATCGAGCGAAGGGGCAAGAATGCTTCGATCCCCTTGAAACGTGTTCAGAGATTTGATTACGAAGCGAATGAAGACGACATGTTCATTTCATCCCGTTTCCCACCGGAATTCCAGTGTCATAAATTCCGTATTAAAAACTTGGGAGGAAAAGGGCTCAACTCGTATGTGTAAATCCACAAAAGAAACTCGAATGATATTATTCTGCACGCCAAGAATCCAAGTGTACGGATATATGTGATTTTGGCTAGGGAACAAAATGTTAGAAATTCAAGTATTTGCCTCTTACAGCAAAGTGACAAAGAACACGAAGAAATCCGTGGCGATTTTAGATTCCGGAAACGATCGTGGGCGAGAGAGACAATTTCCAAAATTGCGCGCTAGGAGAAAAAAAGTACGAGCACTCTTTCACTCGTTCAGCCATTGCCGGCAACGCAGTGAGGCTTTCACGGCCCGACGCGCGGTCATGAATCTCCGTCCGTTCTAATTGGAAAAGTCCGAACTGTCGATACCAAGATTCCAAATTTCCGGGCACGTAGCCACCTTCCTTTCTCCCTTCGTGTGTATAGACATAGTAAAAAAAAAAAAAAAAAAAAACTGAGAGGAAAATTTATCCTTTGCTTTTATAGAACGTGTATGGTTCGCTGGTCGACGATACGTGGCATGTATATATAAGAAGTATTCGCGAAATGTTATTCGTCAGAAAGAGGGATAATGAAAAAAACAGCCATGTAACGCTATTTATATGATTTGATCAGAATTTGAGAAAAACACGACTAATTTGATCGTGGTCGCTTCCATGTTTATTCGAGATGATCGTTTAAATAACAAAAATCCGTACTCGAGACCACTCATAATTAGCAACTATTTATATAAGTTGCGAGCCTCGATTTCGTTGTTGTTGTTTTCAACAATAATATCCTCGTTCGAACACGACCCACATTCATATATTTTTTCGTACGAAAGTTCTAAAAAAACAATAAATCTAAGTACGTGACAGGTGGCTATGGATGATGATTGACAGAATTGCTACGTATGAAAATAAACGTTGCCAAGACAAAAATATCCATGATTCTACGCGTATTAAGCTCTATGTTGACAAAGCTGAATCTTGGTGTTGTAGCCACACACGAAATGCGACGCCCACTTTTTGCTTCTCAAATTCATTCGACGAGGCCTAACGTTTTGTGAATAAATTGAGAGTAAGCGTTGATTTTCGTAGAGTGTCTCGATATATATATATATATATATATATATATATATATGTATATTTATAACTAATTAGAGACATGCGAGAAGCGGCACGAACGTTAATTTATCTAGCGTGTCATTTAGTCAAATGGTTACAAAGCCCACGAAAGGATCAGCGCTTTTATTTTCGAATTTTCAAAACGATTACGAAGGACTCGGTGAGCAGTGTCATCCATCGTATACGAGCTAGAAAACATAGGCTTCTAATAGTTCGCGTCCCGGATTTCTCCGTTTGAAGCTCTCGCACAGCATTGAATAAAGACGAAGGTAAAGAAAGAGAAAAAAATATAGAAGAGACGGGAGAAAAAAAAAATGAAAAAAAAAAAAAGTAAAAAAAAAAAAATAAGCGAGCGATAGGCAGAAGGAAGATGCGAAGCGACGATAGAGTATTATATGGCCGAGAATAATCAGATGCAAATAGAATATAGCCTGAAGGAAGATGTATACTCAGGTGAAACGCCGGGCCCCGCTTATTGGTTACGCTAGACGCAAAATAGCTCCGGGCCGTTTTATCTCACTCGTCGACTCTGCTTATGACTGCTCGAATCACCTTGACATTGCCGGAATGGGCTTAACGATCAGCGAACCCAGAGGCGACTTTCGCGAGGGTCAGCAAACGAGATATAAAACGCGCTCTCTCTATCCATTAAATATATATATGTATATATATCTGTATTTTTTACATGTATCTTGGTGTGTATATCCGTATACGAACATTATACGAAAACGTTTTCACAGAACGTTGTGTGCCGCAAGGATATATCATAAATCATGAGTTGTACGCGACTAGAAAAGACGTATATATACGTTCTGTAATTTTCTTAAGACAAAAAAATCACGTTTCAAATACATTGAGATGTGTACAAAAAGCGCCTTGAAAATTTCAAAACAATCTCAACAATTAATATAATATGGCACGTGAAACTATGCACCATCCAAATTTTGCAGAAATAAATTCAATGTAAATGAAACTCAATTCAAGTACATAAGAAAATATCAGAACGACTTTTGATAAAGACTCTTCGTCTAACGAAAGGGCAAAAACTAAAGAGTCCGGGCCTTGGAGAAACGACCAACGGTGCGGATTCAGGTCAATAGAGAATACTTCGAGTCTTCAGAACGAGTTTGTATACACATTTGAAAGATAAAAATGTGAAAGTTGAACTGAGCCCGAGTCAATAAATGGTTATAGAGTACGAGAAAAAAATCTATTGATTAATTTACGGAAAAACACGAACAAACTGTGCCACTGACCCACGAGGCATAGTTTTCCTCTAGTTTTATTAAGAAATCGGATTAGTAATATTGGCTTAATTTTTCGTGAACAACGGTGACTGGTGGCTACACAATAACGTGCTGTAAATAAATGTAAGGTTATGATGGAATGAATTTTTTTCATAAAGTCTGAATCAATTGTGTGTAATTCGAGTTGTTTCCGTCGGAAAAAAAAATTCATATCGCCTAATTAACCAACAGCTATTATTCCTCCATTGTGTGATCAAAAGACTCATGTTTTATACGTTTTGAAAATAATCCGTGTCACGTTACTTCGAAAGTGCGAGGAGCATCATCATCTCTTGAATCTAGGTCGACAGAAATGAGAATAACTGTGTGAATGAGAGGCTCATTTGCGTTCCTAAATGACTGGCTGTTTTTCGTTAAGGCGACCGTTGTCTCGCCAGTCGTGAGTACAACTCATCGTCAAAGAACCGAAAGCGCGCATTGTTTACACGGTGACAGGGAGAAGTACATAAACCAAGAGGCTTATCCCCACAATCACATTTTTCATTGCTTTCTTGGCTTAATTACCGCAGTGCAACGTCATTATCATCAGTAACAATAACACGAGGAACGACCGAAATCTCGGCTGTGTGACAGAAGAAAAGGACCAAGGCGATGTTGTTGCTTCACCTAATCACCTGATGTAAATTTCCGTATTTTCTAAACCGGCCCGAAGTTGTTCAGTGGCCGAGACCGAGACGTTTTTTGTTTTTTTCTTGTTTTCAGGTCATACTATTGTTCATTCGACGATCACGGAGCATATGGGCCAACATTTTGTCATCGGGCCATGAATTTGCGGGAAACACGTAAGATGAAGGCACGAGTTTGTTCGTTTAACCGAACTTTTTGTCACTGCGGGAAACCGTGTCACAACCGTATGCAGAGCAAAGCGCTAAAAACGAAAAAGGACATTTCTCAACATCCACAGCGTCGGTTGTAAGACAATCTTTCTTTCTTTTACCACAAAATATGTCTAGATATATAAAGTGTGGACTCTTCGAGTGAACATTCAATCCGTTTGACTTAGTGAGCCTATCAAGCAGTTCTTGTAACTTGAGCTCCGATGAAAAGTAACTTTTCCAATTTTTCAGTCTTTAAGCACAAACCGAAGACGTGCGTTAAAAAAAATATTTATCAGTATTCACGGTTGTTCGTAATGAAATTATTCCATTGCAATGACCTGAATCTCTGAGCCAAGTTCGTGGAAGCTGCTTTTCTTGTCTTGAGGCAAAAAACTGCCTTTTCATCAACTTCAGTAATTAATAACTCATCAACAAACAATACAACACGTTTACGCTCAAAATATGGCCGAGAACTTAAATTTCGAGTATAAACCATTCGACCTGGATTACACAGAAGAAGACAAACTTGCGTCAATGCATTCAAGCTTCCTTCGCAACTACGTAACGATTGAAAGTTTCATGAAAGGCATATAGCGTCTAAGTTGCCAATGCAGTCCGGATCCTTCATTCTCTTCCAGATGTCAACTACAATGGGAGTGTTCATTCGCAAGAGAAAAGAAAGACTTTGCACAGTTTTACTATGCGGTACTGGATTTACAACGAAACTGTTGAGCCAGCAATAGATACCACGATCAAAACGTTGACATTCGGTAAAATAGACTTACTATTAACGCTGTGTGCCTCTTACATACAGAAACAAGTTTTCGTGGACGTAGCTCAAAATAGGAGCAATCGAAAAGATCGATGTTCGTGTGACCCCTCGACCCCATCGTGTACTTTTGCTGCAATTCCCCGATCGCCTTGCTTTTCACTCTCTTACGCTTCACTTTTGTCTCTCCCTCCACCGCATTCTGTCACTTCGCCTTCCGCAGTCTATCCACTAAAACGCCTTCAGGAAATATAAATCTTAAAAGACAGACTACGCGAAGGTGTATGCTCTCTCCTTCTCTTTGCTACGATATCCCACGAAAATTCAACCCAAAAGTATTCTCCGAGAGGTAACCGAACGACAAAGTCAAAAGAATCTCTCTCTTTCTCTCTCTCTCTCTCTCGCGACTCCGGAATTGGCTTCGGTGGACACTTGAAAGATTTACGCAATCTCGTAAAATGCGGTCACCCTTATGGTGTGCCCCGCTCACACAAAATGGTCAGAAGCCTTTTATCACGTGACCGCGGTATCGATAGAACGACGAAAAAAGTTGATGCCGAGCACTATTGACGAAAAAAACAACCAAGATTTCTAGACCTTCCCAAATATTTCCTGAAGAAATTCGGGCGATGAAAGCAAAGAATCACGAATGCAAGATAATTTTCATAATTGAAAAACAAAAGATACACTTTTATAAATAAATCTTCTTTTTCTATATATTTATATTCTTATAGCTACACGTGTGCGATTGGATTACTGTAAGTTACTGTACGAGTGCAAATGCGAATAGGACGAAGAAAAAGCAAAGAGGAAGAGAGAATCTTAGTTGGTCTGAGAGTTCAGCGCAGTAAACGAAGCTTTTGAAATTTACTTGGGCGGTTTCCTGCCAGGCCATGTATTCCTTTAACTTCGATCTATCTACGTTCATCCTCTCGTTCTTCTGAATCTTTAGCTTGGGCAAAAGATCAACACTAACGATCCGCAAGAGTAGATCTACGGCTTCGGTAAGACTATCGATTCGTAGCGGCGATTCGAGAAATGGGGTTTGCTTGGAGATCGCTCTCGTGAAAGACTCGCATAGAATTGCGCGAAATGCAATGAAGCAGTTGGCTTTAACTCAGATGTGTATATGGACGTGGGGGATACATAAGAGAGACATGAGAGTAAGATCTGAGGGCTGCGCTTGACGCGATCGTATAGCAAAAGCAAACTGGCTAACGAGTGTTTCCAGTGCCAAGTTTACGATCCCCCGAGCGGGCGAATCGTACACACTGCGAGTAACTACTACGTACGGCGTGATTTACAACGGTCATTGGGTCAGGGCCAGGAAGTCCTCCTGAAGAAACCGATACGTATTAACAAACAAAAAAACGCGGAATTCAAGGGAAAAAGTACGAGGGATTTTCAAGGGTATGGGTCATTAGGATTGAAAGAAAAAAACAATTCATTTCAATGTGCAGCGTACCATGAGGGCAACACAGAGATTCTGTCGATCTTTTTCACCAGTTATCGTGAGTTTATCACAAGATATTATTTCATGTAAAATCTTCCATCAAATTTGAAACATTTATTATAATAAACAAGCACCTAAAGCTAAAAAAAACTTAATTCAGGAGCCGTTAACACCTGACAGCTTTAGCTTCAATATCGGTGGTCCCTGCGATAAATAATGAAAAATGAAAAATAAAAACTAGCGAAGGATGGAGGTGAAAGAAACCTGAATAATGAAAACACCTGGGCAGCAGGTCGTTTGTGGAGTGAGGCGATGATTAAAAAGTTGCAGTGTTTGCGTGGTGCATGAGAGGGAGAGTGAAGAATTGAGAGAGAAAGAGAGAGAAGAGAGAAGGATAACGTGCGTCAGGGTGCCGCTTGGCAGGCGAGAAGTGGATTAGTCGATCAACGAGGCGGTGGTATGCCGAGGACAGACATCTATCCTTTTTTGCGATCAACACCGCAACGTCGCCGCTTGAGTTTACTAATAAAAGTATTAAGTGCGCAGGGTATTACGAAGGAAAAGAGTGTATATACTTTTACGCAGTAGAGTTTTCACAGCTCGTCGTTCAAAGATTTGTAATAAAATGGTGAAGTGGCGACCAACATGTTTCGTGTTTACACGTGGTCCAGCATTGCACCACGATTTCGCCTTGACAAAGCTTCGATGTATATATAAACACAATGCCCAAATCCATTTAATGTTAGCATGGACGGCTCAGGAAGAGCGCTAGAGGGAAACAGTCGTTAATCGTAAAATTCATTAACGGCTTGCACTAATTAAAAGCTGTAAATCTCGGACCAACGAACTAGCCACACAACCAAAGGTCATATGTATTTACAGTGAAACGATGACTATGGCGTATTTTTTGACAAAATACGATTTTTATTCTTATTTTTCTGGCCGTTCGTGTTTAGTCTTTGGTATATTGTCTAATCCAGTGGACTCGAAAAAGAAATTATAGTTAGGTCAGTGCTTCTAAACGTTGGGAGACCCGTTTAAAACGAATACAATGAGAGAAGCTGTTATACGGTATTTACAGAACCTCTTTTCTCCCTAAGGATCCTTGAATTTCAACGAGCGTTGTATACCTATATACGGTACAGAGAATGCTGTTGCTTCGTCGTGTATTGTATATTCGAATGAGCCCGTATGCAGCACGTGCGGCTATCAAATACCGGTCCTTTCTGCTCGCCCCACGAGAAAAGAGGATTCGGTCGAGTGAGAAGCCGAAGAGAGCCTCGCGAAAAGGAGGTCACGCGTACGGGTCTGGTCTTTGTCAAAGTTCTATATTCGCTCAAAATATTCAGTATTTTTCATCATTTTATTTCCCAACATAAAAATTCCCGTTTTGCAAATATATTGGTTTCTTTTCTATTCATACTTCCTTTTCCATCGGCCAACCGTGGCGTATAGACTGAAAGCTTCGATCGCATAAATCATTCATATCGTTTCCCTGAACCTTTTAATTATAAATGTTTCGCGTCACTATATCGCAACATTGGTTAGATAATGTTTTCTGCCTGATGTCAATGTGCTACCATCAGTAATTTTTATTTTCTTACATTATACGCCGTAAGCTCCCGTAAGTGATAACTACATGGATAAATGTTTCAAATACTAAAACGGTACGCAGGGAAGACGCAAGCTCACGAAGGTTTAAAAGCGCGGGAAGCCATGGCAAGGTGGTTTAGACGAAATTTCAAACATCTCGAGAAAATATTTCTCAGACATAGTAAAATAACAGGTCGACTTCCAGTGTAATTCCGGGTAATTTCGTTGGTATGTGGAGAATCAGGGTATGTATCTCGTTGTATACGAAGAAATACAAATATAGGGATATATTTATACACGTATGAGCAAACCCCGAGAACGAGAAACACGGAAGGGGATGAGAAAGGGGGCGCAAGTTCACGAAAAGCTTGCGCACCTTGTTGGTTTCACCTCGAATCTCTGCCTGGGTGCATACGAGTTGCATATTGCAATGAATATCCATAGTACGGTGGCACATAGCGCACTTCTGAAATTAGCCTTAGCAATATCAAGAAGGGTATGTGGTACGTGTGTCTATGTGTATGGAGAACGGATGGAAAAAGGGTGGTTAAACAGGGGAATGAGGAAGTTGTAGGAAGAGGGGGTGTTGCCAATGATATGGTACTCTTACCGCTTGTGTTATTAATATCAGGAAACCGCGGTACCGTCGCCGGTCGTGCGGAATAGTGCCGCACGAAGTTTCTGTTTCTCTCTCTCTCTCAGCGTATATACTTTTGTACATATTCATATATTTGTATATGACTCTGTGCATATATGTATATTGACGTATGTATATATATACACGTGACGCGTTGCTCCGAGCAGGATTTGTTCTCGGGCATTACAATTTGCATGGCTAATACGATTCTATTGGTGAGAAAATTCAAGCCGGAAGAGCTCACGGTTTTGCGTACGTACACAACAGATGCCTATAAATATATTTATAGCGGCTTAACTAGTGTCGCACACTTTACATCGTCACAATGTGGGGTTCAACGTCACGACGACGTGTCTTTAAACTCTCCGCCACTTTTCTTACATTTCCAGTTCTATTTTTTTGTGTTCTATTCATAGAGGTTACTTTTGACACCCATTGAGAACCCCAATGTTTTTTTTTTTTTTTTTTTTTTCAATGCAAATGTTTTGTCAAGTACGTTCATAACAATTTTTTTCGGTAACTAACCAACATTTTTCATTTCAACAGTATATTTCATTAAAAATGGACAAAAAATACTTTTTGGATGAAAAAAAAGGGGAAAGTTTTCGAAAATGATTTTGTTGGACATATTTGACGAAAAATTCTAACAAAATCGAGTTTTCGCAGTACGAAAAGGTCGAAAAGTTAGAGAGCATTGTAATGATAAAGCGCGGAGAGCGCTGTACAATAGCCAGAAACGGAAATGAAGAAAAAAAAAGTTACTTCTGCCACGAACCATAGACGTATGAATTATTCTAAATTATTTGTGTAAATACAGGATAATAATAAAACCTTTGAGTTATTTTAATGCAAGAAGTTTTTTTTTCAACTCGTATGAATCGGATATACATACATCAATATGAAAAGCGACGAATATGCAGATCCAAACCCAAAGCATTCTCAACCGCACCAATTTTCTTCGTTATCACGTGAGTGCACACATACGCGGATGAATAAAGCCCGAAATTGTAGCGATAAAACTTAAATTACTGCTCCCGGTATATTAGACGAGGTTGAAAGTGATAAACGCATAATGATAACATAAAAACAGAGAGGCGAAAGAGAGCGTGAGCTCACGGACAATGAGTGTAAGAGATAATATGTGTAGAATGAATACAATTAACCCATACAAATGCGCGCACAGTGCTTGTGCAAAACGTGAAGCGTATTAAAATACTAATATAAGGGAAACTGTAAAAAATGAATCTGATATTTTCCTCCTCTCTCTCACTCTCTCTCTCTCTCCCTCTCTCTCTTTTTCCCCGTTGAGATAAAAATGGTGTCAAGGGAAAAATTGCAATATCGAAGAGAAATAGTTCGAAATTATCAGATTCTTTCTCACCTATTTATGAATTATTACGAGTTATAGATACCAAAATTGTTCCCTGTACAAAAGAACTCCAATTTAGTGAGTCAACTGTGTATTTGAATGGAAGTGCAATGACGTAAGTGCTCGCAAGTTTTTGGGTTCCATTGGAAGAGCAATAAATTGAAGGTTTCATTACAATGGTGTAACAGAGTTTGTTCACTAATTCTATGTATAATGCATGCAATTTTAGCAAAATCTCATGTTCGATCGCTGCATTTCGGAACAAAATATTAGGTTCGAGGTCTCGAAACACAAATTGAGCTCATGTTAAATGTACACTCTCTACTTTTCATGAAATACAATTGATTCGGAAGCAAACTTCTGGCAGCGGAGAGCATGAAAAAAAGCGCTTCGTATACAAAATAAGAGATCACGCTGTTGGATATGCGTATATGAGTGAAACTATTTAGAATTATGAGCGTTAAGAAGATTACATGTGAGTGCAAATTCAAGCAATACCAAAGGCACGCGCCGCGCTCGTATACGTCTACCGATTAACGCTGATTTAGTTAACGCGCTCTCATCGTGCAATATGCTGCTAGTCGCCCACTGGGAAAAGAGCGAGAGTTATCGGGATAAAGCGAGATCAGGGGTAGTACAATGCGTATATGTGCAAAATGTATATATAACTCGACGAATCGTCGAGGCGTGGCTCAACGAGGTAACAAGATTAGAGGCAGGGATTAAGTGAAACAATACAGAGACCGCATTTTACTCACTAAATTAAATTTAGAACAGTAGAGGAAGAATATTTACCACGTACATTCCTTCTCTATGCACATGCATAAAAGAAGAACCAATCCGCGCATGTGCATGTGTATATTGGATCAAGTACGTGACTTTGTTAGCGAAAGAACAAGTTCCCATACATTTTGATTAATACCTTAGCCTTGTAGTTCCATTCGATTTGAATGCAGAATTATACATAGAACTATGTTTGTATTTACATTTGCATGTTATTTAATAACACATGAAACGTTATCAAAATTTTCCAAGTATTTTCCGGGTTGAGCATTTAGTCTAAATTCGATCCAACTTTTTCGCGTTTGTGGAATTTGCGGACGCAGAATTAAAAAAAAAAGAATGAAGAAAATCAACAATGCAATTGAAGGAATCTGCGAAATGGTTAATGGCGGTGGTGCAGTGAAATCGCTTCTGTATATACATACGGTGCTATGCCGGGGTAAAGAATGAGCGAGAGAAATAAGAACGCGAACGACACACGAGAACCAAAGCCAAATCTGCCTTTCTCTGCTTCTACTCTCTCTCTTTTCTTCCTTATAGTTGCTCTTATCCTCTCCTCTGTCTCTCTCCTTCAGTGTTCCTGAATCTCTTTATTCCTCGTCTCTTTCTTCGGACAAGCCCCCGCAAAGGAAGCTCCTCTCGCAATAGCGAAGTTCGGTAAACCTAATTGAAGAGAACGACTGACCTAAATTGACAGGTAGCTACTCGAAGAGAGTCGGAGCAAAGGCAACCAAAACTTGTATATTTATGTATACGACGGAGCACCTGCGATTCACATTGATAAACATAAGGGCGCAGAGTGCATCACTTCGAAGAGTGAAATCCAGTAGAATAAAGCCTTTTATAAGAGAGAACACCAAATCGTCTAAGAACAAGAGTTCTTCCGTTCCGACTTGGCTTCGCTCTTACGGCTACGGTGCTACCCGCTACGCCACTGTACACGTTTTTCGTACATTCAAGGACCACCAGAGGGCTCTGAAGCGCCTGGAGTCCCGTGCTACCACGAAAACTACATTAAAGTTTCTCGAAATGGTCTTTTGGTAAAGAGGGCACGAGCTGGAGCAAGAGGAAAACGAAGAAGGAGAACGAGGTTTGCCGGGCGTTCCTGTTTGTTGTTCATGGAAGTGGAAAATACGCTCGGGCAATGCTGGTGCGATCGTGCTGCTGGTGATGCTGACAGTCAGCGAGCAAGTAGGCCGTACTTCCGAGATTGTTCACACCGAAAGGCTACACTTTGTTGTTAATAGTACATCTGGATAATGTATATATATATGTATAAACGAGTCTTATAGGCGATGTGAATTGAGAAGCCTGTTGAAAACGAGTTTCGAAACGAAAGAGCCATTCGCTTCCGTCACGGTATCTCATTTACACGGACAGGATAATTAGAGGTACCGCAACTGCGGATCATTGGCAGCCGATCGATATTCACCGCTAATGATGTCCCGTCTCATTCATTACTTCGCAACACCGACAAAGAAAAATCGGAAATACACACTGTGTATAAAGTTCAAGGCATTTGTATTTCAAATATGTATATATTTGAATGATTGGAGATTAATTTATAAAACATTTTTAATTTGCAAAGTCGAGCCGCGGCTACCCCTCGTAAAAGGGATCCTGAATTCCTCCAATTGGAAAAAATAAACCGATTAGTTTATTCAGCTCGCGTGAAACAAGCGTGCACAGGGAAAAATCTGTCATTTCCTTCTGAAACTATGTTTCTATACTTGAATTTGTTGATTCGAAAATGATTCCAACGTTATGAGATTGCAGAGTCAACAATAACAGCAAAAAATAAAGCATAAAACGAGGCCCGACAATTCGCAGCAGTTTAGAGTGAATTCACGACGATTTCCTGGTTCCCAAGCATCCTAATCAATTAGATGGACTTTAAAGCGAGGCTCGTGACGACTGGGAGCGGTCGGTTTGCCACGAGAGCCTCCTGTATGATGTTTTATCCCTTTTATCTCTTTCCTTTTCTCTCTACATCTCTTTACTCTATTGTACTCACTCACTCGCATTCGTAACCTTTAGCCGCCGTATCAAGCCGGAGGACTGTTTTAGAAATTGCTTCGCGGCTTACCAGTTGTAAGGATTATGAGACTTGAGTTTGAAAAACGATTCTTGCCTGCACTGTACACCGCATTCACTGTAATTTCGTGCTCAGGCGTAGTACACTAGTCGATCAGCTAATCAATGTAAAGATATAAAACAATCCATATAAAAAGTACGATGTATACACTTAGAAATGGACTATATAGAAAATCACGTTCCCACACACTTTACAAAATCTTATGCATTGATAAAATAATTATCTCCGAGCTGAGAATGTTACGTAACACTGATGTTTAGCAATACTTTTTCCCTTATGGGAGCTCGTCGTCGTAGCTTTTTTTTCAGTTTTGTTTTTAATTATTATTGACAACTATATCAACAAGGAATACGGGGTTTTTCAATTCTACATAGCCCCTGAGACATTGATAAACATAAAAACCACATGAATAGTAATTATTTATTAATTTGACGAATTCTACGAATAATTCAATGGTCGAATTCCGCACTCTGTCATGAAAACATCAATTTCCCACTCAACTACTTTGAACATCGAAATAACGACTTCTTCACGAACCGCGTGAACACTCCAAAAACGAATTTTACAGAATTCTTCCGAATTTTTTCGTGCGATAATTTTTATTGTTCGAGAGAGAAAAAACGATTGATTAAGAATATCCAAATTTCGAAAGTTAATAACACACGAAACGCCTCACTGGGGTGGAAAATATAAAATTAATTGCGTTTGGCCTAAAACAATGACATCCAGCTGCAATTATGATTTGAAATGTCATATCATTATTAAAAAAATATCTTCGGCAGCGAGTAGAAATTTCAAATTCTAGAAAAATTTCGTAGGTTTAAAAAAAAGGGACAACTCCTTGTCCGTAAAAAATAAATGGCCATGAATTCAAGAGATATTCATGGCAATATACAAACGTATATGTATTTTATAAAAAGATTTGATCGGAATAGCAAAGTCTTCTGACTGATGGGAAATTCATTCGAATTATCTTCTACCACGAGAACCCTGGTAAGCTGAAAGGAAGATGGAAAAACCATAAGACGAGAAAGAGCAGAGCATTAGAGTGCGGGTGGGACACGCGTTTTTAAAAGGGAGTAGAAAAACGCCCTCGCGGGTTTCATGAGTTCGCGGTTAGTTCTCTCTCGCTCTTTCTCCTGCACACATATATACACGCGCTATACATAGATGAATATTAATGTACATGAAAACATATTAAATGTATAACTGGGAGGATTGTTTTATTCGCTCGATTGCATTTTTCGTGAGAGTGCGATAGAAGACTGTGAAACAATAAAACGTGGGAAAGAGTGGAGCCAGTTATAGCTCACAACGATAAGAAGTATTTCTCTCCGATTTATAATAGGCGGCTGCCCATTGCCCACATTTGCCCGACCGCGCGTGCTCTTTGCCTCTGTACAACAATTCTATCTCGCTCTGACAGCCTCTATTCTCATCTTTCGATTCCTCTGAAGCCTCGTACTTCAAATATATAGATATTATAAATATGTGTTCAACACAATATCGTGTGTGTACCGAGTGAATGCCTTATCGTTTGATTCGCCTCGTTTACCAAACTGCCTCCGGAGAAAGGCAGGAAATTGTACGTGCAGCTTTTGCCTTACTCAACCACAACATTTCTCTCTCTCTCTCTCTCTCTGTCTCTCTCTTATAAAAAAAATATACATATACATCTATGTATATGTATATAATCATTATTATTTGAGTGGGTGGATGTAGCACTGACAAAGAGAAAACCTGAGTGTGTGTAAACGTTGAATAGCGTGTTGTACTTTCGCGCTGAAATCTTTACTGCCTTTTTTGTTTGTTCGCACGTATATGTTTCCAACTTTTTGCCACACACGTAAAAAATTGTTGACATTTTTCTTGAATCGTTTCAATTAGAAATATTGCAGTAAATAGTTGCATTTTGATTACAGGATTTTTTTTCCTTTTATCGTTATTTAAATAAAAGCCCACGAGTATTATGAAAATCAGACATAGATCGATTTTTTTTTTTTTTTTTTTCCATTTTTCAGAAGAGCATCAAAGATTATCTGGCTGGTATCTTTTGTTTATAATATTTCGTTACGGATTGATGTCGAGTACGAAAATATATATATCCAGTCCATTTGAATATTCAACGACGCTAAATCAGAATAATTTCGAAATGCGTGATTGACTAGTTTTTCAATTAGTTCAATTCGTCACAGACTAGAAATCGCGTGAAAATGATTCAAAGCGTCGATGGGAAGAAGATTAGCGTTAGTATAGGGTTTACGTGTGATGACCTAAAAACGGTATTTAATATAAACTTTCTACAATGAACGGACGAATGCGAGAGCGCCAGAGTGTCACGATCGAGGCCAAGCAAGAGACGGAGAAGAGAGGGAGAGAAAGAGAGAGTCATCCTCGTCGAACTCCAGGAAATGGATCGACGTTCACGAGTATCGTAAACGTGTATGACTAATAGAAAAGTTATGTATATAAACAAAGGAAGTAAAACAGCCGAAACACGATGGAAAAAAAAAAAAAAAAATTACGCCAAAAATCCTCGTCTTTGCAACAGGAAAATTCTTTATCCACCATTTTTCTTTATGTATCTGTCTTAAGGCTTATGGTTATGCATCATAGATTATACTCCACATATGTATAGTCTAAAACTACTTTAAGAGAAAATCACATATATTAATAATTTCTGCGATAACATTGTAACGAGCTTCTATGTTTCAATTTGAATGGTTTCAGCGAAAACATTGTAATAATTTGTTTCAAATATCGCCGAACGTTACTATTTTTGCTAGAAACCTTCCAAATTTTCATTCCCGAAATTATCGAGAGGCCATATAGTAATTTCCATTCCAAGTTCCTGCCAGTGAGTGAGTGGGGAATCCATGATAAGGCAGGGCTGCTTGCTACGTCACAATATCAAAAAGCTTTGCCAACTGAATTCTATGGTGATATATACTTTTGTCCATAATTATAGAAAATATAAATTAAAAAAAGCCAACCAATCAACAATGAAAATACGCAAAATGACGAAACGAAATGCAAAAGAAAAAACAAAGGAAAACAACAAAATCTGCGAAACGGAGTACAAGAGACGCGAAACAAAAAACGAAGCGTTGATAAAACACTATTACAGTGCGTCAATAAACGTCTTTGATTGAGAATTCTTTGAAACACGGCGTCTTGAAAACTATACCGAAGGCGCATAGAGATTCATAATACCCGTGAGGCAAGACCGCACGAAGAGGAAAGGCGCCGGACAAATCTGTGCCAGTACATGTGTGAAAGTGGTACGGAAATGGGTCGACATCTTGATGTATGTGCATAACCGTGGGCTCGGAGTGAGAGGGAGAAGGGAAGAGGCATGGAATATGAGCGTTGGTGCTCTGAATCTTGCTGGATTTCGAAGGACGAAAATAACGTTCACCCGTTTCCGGGAGAGGACGAAAGATAAGGCATATGATCGGTGACTTGGTCGGATTTTTACATATATGTATGAATGTAACGAATAAACATACAAACACACGCAAACACTAACACTGCACTGCACATAGATATGTGAAGATATTTTCTATCTTCGGAAACGAAATTGGAGAATCAAAGATCGCTTCGCGTGTCAATCTTCCCTGCTTTTGTCCTATTGTTCATTGACAATCGGTGCATAACATCAGCACATATATTCACAACGTAAACAATCGCAACGAAATTGATTATCAGATCGAATCAACCTTCCAACTGACACTACATCTGTAGAATAATGAACTTGTTGTAACAGCCGCGATTAAACTGTAACCGTGTGTACAAACAAACTAATTATTATTGCAATTCCACTCTGCAATGCTGATGAAGCTCTTTGTTATTTGTTGTACACAGTGGCTTTTGCAGTTCATCAAGACTGTCATTAATTTTACATTAGATTTAATTAAATTCGGTACCGATTTTCGTGCGATTGTGCAATAATGAGAATCAATCTGAATGGCAAAAATGAGGTAAATTTTTTGAAGAAGATTCTTGCAAAACAAATTAGAAATTACGACACCGTTTGATCGATCGAAATAAAGTTTCAGCTCACACGGAAGAAGGTGAAAATGAGCTGGAACTTTCGAATCCCAATCGAACAAACGGGGTGGAAAAATTCAACTCTCGAGACTTGAAGCCAAAATTTGTTCGATCGAAAGGGAACAATAGCTTCAATGAGCCGATTTTTTGTAGACAAGCGACTTTTATAAATTTTGTAAATGAATCCGTGTAACGAGTAAAAAATTACGAAAATTGATGAAATAAATTGTACTTAAACGTTCATATTACTACAAACAAAATTGTACGCGACTCAATCTTGTGCTTGAATGCCTTGTTCTTGATAATAATCAGTTAGTTATTCGAGACAGGAAACTAGTTGAAGCAGCTTTTCAACAGACTCGTTTTCGTTGACCATTTTGTATTTATAAATGTGGGCATGGAGAGTCTGTGTTTCTATTCTAATCAGAGAAACGTGTATCCGCATAAATGGTTGACTTCTATCATGAAAATTTGTATTTGTCGACAGTCACCAGAACGAATACGTCAATGTGGGCTGAATATGTAGAAGGGTGGGGACGAGAGAGGAAGAATGGAAGGAGCACTTTTTTTGCTGAAAATTGTGGAGCGAAAGTTCCGAAACGACAACAACGAGGATGAACGAGAGTCGATTACATATGAGAAGAGGCGAATGAAGAACCCCCGGAAGCACGTATATAGGAAAAGTATTACGGTCACTTTTCGCAGGGTAAATGGAGGGAAGACGTTACACGTACGTATGAAAGAGACACATACATATACCGATGTACATATAAATCTATACGTAAGCAAGAACTTTGTGTACTTTGCAAACGCCGATAAATTCAGAATCGATTGGCTCTCGACGACACTCGAATTCCTTCAGCTCTCTCTCTCAAATGTGTTCCTTGCCACAAGAGAGTAATAAATCCGTAAACAAATCCTATATATGTACGTGTCTATATTTATGTCATGGCTGATATAATACAGAGGAATAAAAGCTACCGAATGGAACATTTATTGATAAACAAAATTATCTAATCGATGCCATAACGCAATTTCATCATAAGAAGTGAAATCAAAAGAACAAAAAAGATTCTTTCGATTAAATGAAAAAGTAGCCTAATGAAATTTGAGAAGCTGACGAAAAGTTTTTGAGAAAAAATCATCGCCGTTTGCCTGCAATGAAAAGATATCTAAACAGTGAGAAATTCGTTCTTTACTATATACGATATGTGACTGTACCGATAGCCGATGATTGCACGGAATTTCAAGGTTAAGAAATACAAGAGTATCGATTGTACATGGACAGAGATAGAGCAAGACAGAGAAAAGTAAGAAATCGAGAGAGAGAGAGATAGAGAGAGAGAGAGAGAGAGAGAGAGAGAAAGGGGGAGGGAAAAATAACAGACAACATTCGAACCAAATTAGCAAAACCAAGGCCAAGGTTTCCGTGAGTAGTAACAAGATGAAACGATCAGGGGGAGTTATATCCTCTCAGAATTCCTCGCTAATGTTCGTTCCTCTCCACCGCTATATTAATTGTGCACACATACAAATACGCGTTGTACATACACGAATGATACAACGATATGAAAATATATAAATACCGAAATGAATATATTGTAATACCTGTAGAGGCCATGCATGACAAACAAAAATGAAAGTAGTTCAAGCAGAGTTGATATATACGTTTATGGAATAAAAATGTATTTGCACAGCCCGTTACGTTTGTACGTAAAAAAAAAAAAAAAAAAAAAAAGCCTCAACATTCTAAAACGAATTGTACTTGCTCGTTTTATGTTTCACTCAAGCTTCCTTAATTCTCAACAAAATCAATGGGATCATTCGTTATTTGGAAATTTGAAGAACTTGTCAATTTGGACGATAAATCAGAAGTCATCGTGAAGGATTTACTCTCGGATTTATTTTTGTTGCAAACATAAGTATATTTAATGGTAGTTATTCACATACCAAGCCCCGATGACCTAAATTTTAGCATTGGCGTGCCGCGTAGATAATATCTCATTATAAACTGAATCCACCAATTTCCGAGAATTGATCATTTTTTTCTTCTTCTAAACGAAGCTTCACGTAATACGATTCTACCATTACAAAGGCGAATATAGATTTCTCAATGGGCTTTATGAACATGATTACACTGCAAAAACAAGTGTGTTGTCGAGTGCGTTGAATCAACGCACTACACGTCTTATACGTGAGTTGTTTAGGCTAGGCGTATTTCAACAACACACGTTGCCCAATACGATGTATTGAAACAACGCGCTAGAGCGTGTTTTTTCAACAATACGGCTCTTTCCGTTTAAATACTTTTGCAACACACATTATGGGTGTTAATTCAAAACGGGTAGTAACATTCAATACACTTTGGTGTATTGAAACAACGCGCTAGACCGCGTTCTTCCAACAATACGGCACTTTCCGTTTATATACTTTTTCAACACACATTATGGGTGTTAATTCAAAACGGTTAGTACCATACAATACACTTTAGTATTGAGTTGGATTGGCATGGGAGGGGATGGGATCGTAAAAATCTAAAAAAGGTATACGACATTAAAAACATAACTGACAATGTCATGGTGGGCAATTTTAAATGTCAAATCAATAAAACAATTTTTTGCCAGCGAAAGATGGAAACTTTAAAAAAAAAGATGGAAAGATGAGAAAAATCTTATATCGAAGAATATTCATAGAAGCAGGGAATACCCATATAAGGTCTGGCGCTATCGTCGACCGAGCAGCCAATAACAACACTCCCAGGTCGACCAAAAAAAACGTAAACAAAAGGAAACATCTGTGTTTGATGTGTTAGTTACAGAATATTTC
Source organism: Campoletis sonorensis (assembly GCA_013761285.1). Classification (NCBI taxonomy): domain Eukaryota; kingdom Metazoa; phylum Arthropoda; class Insecta; order Hymenoptera; family Ichneumonidae; genus Campoletis; species Campoletis sonorensis. The sequence goes on from JACEOJ010000111.1 coordinate 1,511,386, forward strand.
TGAATCCCCGGTCGTTATAGCAACTTGGCTTTACGACAAATTTCGAAATCATATATGTACCCATTTTTTAAGCATAGAATCTCAAGTCATGAGTGGTGTAGTCGGTAGCGTGCGTGCGTTTAGAAACAGAGATAGGCAGGTAGGGCAGTTCGAATCCTCGATAGGTAGGAAAATTTTCTCCGATAAAATTAAATACAGACCCATATGAAAGGGTCAAATTCCATCAAAGATGGCAAAAAAAGAGTCCGCGGCTACAAAAAAAAAATCTTTTTGTTTCGTTTTCGTTGAAAAAACAACCACTCGGTGGTAAACGTGTATATTCGAGCTTCAAGGTCGAACGCGGTTTAAGCGCATTGATACAACACGGCTAGCTGCGTTGTTACAACTCGACGACACGCGTTGATACAACACGGATACCTGAGTTGATACAACACGCCCTCACGTATTGATGCTACACGTCTAACTGCTTTAGTACCACGTGGTTAAAAATGCTGGAACAACACGAATAAAACGTGTTGACTTGAACAACAACGCGGCAAGAAACGTGTAGAAAACGGCCTCAACGTTTACACGCCTAAAGCGTGTTGAAAAAACACATTTGTTTTTGCAGTGTAGATTCTCCCAGCAACGTTATTACATATAATTACACATGGAAAGAGAATGCTCATATATCGTAGATTTTCAATTAGGAATCTCGGTATTTATTCAGAGTTTATGCAACGAAACAGAGAGAGAGAGAGAGAGAGCGAGAGAGAGAGAGAGGCAGAGAGACAGAGACCGAGAGAATAGAAAATAGTGTGTTTATTAATGGCTTCAGGACACCGAGGTACTCCGGCATACAGAAAATACAAATAAAAAAATACAATTAAAAAGAATTGTAGCCTCTACCTCCCTCGCCCCTTTAACGCTGTAATTGACTCGCAAAACATTGCCAAAAGCCCCCTTAACCCTGAGCAAACTTTGCTCAGGAAGCATATTGAAGAGAAAAATACTAGAAAAACGGAATCACTAACAGCTTCAAATTTCTTCCAAGAACCTTTTTCCGCTTCCTAAGCCCTTCAATCAATAAACTATAATATGATAAAAATAATATACAATAATATAATCTAGAGTACAGATGCAACCACAAAATGACAAAATGGATATAGAGAGGGAGAGAGAGAGAATGAATGAATGAATGAATAAATTTTATTATGCCATGAAATTATTCGTAGGCAACAAAAGAAAGAATACAGGAGAGATTATAAACTAAAACTAAAGAAAAACTAAAACTAAGAGAGAGAGAGAGAGAGAGAGAGAGAGAGAGAGAGAGAGAGAAGAGAAGGATAAAGAGAGTGATGCGAGGAGAGTCGAGGAAAGTATTCTTGGTTACTATTGGGTGGCACGAGTTTCAGATACATCCGTATTAATTATGTTACACGTATACGAGTAGAAAGTGAGCCATATGATGAGAAGCTTTGAACGTGAGTAAGTTTCATACGATTGCCCGCAATTGCATGTATACCAAACCTATGACTGTTTCACATAAATGTCTTCCACATGTGGAGGCAGCTTACGGGCATTCGAAAACCTGCCGACAATGTGCTACTCTAATGTACGACAACCAAAGTGGCACACACGCATCGATTTTACGGTCAATGTATATACGCCTGACAAGTTGCGATCCCCTCTATAAACGAGTTTCGTGACTTTTCGCAGGACAGCAAATTAAAAAAAAAAACGTCGTCTGCAAATGTTTTAAAGTAATCGTGAAAATAAATTGCGCCTCTCAATTTCATATCATTCCAATAATTTCAACACTTTATTAAACCTAAGGTGCCTTCTACGGAATAAATTTTACTAGGATAAAAAGAAAAAAAGTTCTGTACATTGCTAATTAAAGCAATTGACACACTTAAAGGATAGTTATCCATTGAAAAGTCATTAATTCCGCATGAAAATTCGAAAATATAAATACATGCTAGAAAAATAGAGACAATGTGGTCGTTTAGTATTTCCTATAGTACTTTCCCTCAAGCTTCCCTCTTCACCTACTTTTTCCCTTCTTTTGGGCGTACCACAGGAGTATTCTGTTCCCAATTACTTGAAGCGAAACGCCATGGGGCCCCGTGTAATTACACGGCTGAGATACTACCGCCGGAGCCGCCTATGGCTGCATGGACGTAGCCAGGCATTCACCAGCGGTGAATCCCGCTTTATTATATATTTTTCTGACCGAAACCCTTTCACCTGTACGATACACTACCAACTTATATCTTAATATATAGCAAGCTATCGTAGGGTAACGTGATCGGAAGTCATAATCACGGAGAAAAAAAGCGTCTAAATAAAAAGAGACAACGATCACGAATCGGACGATTGAAAAAAAACCGGAAGAATCAACACGGAGACCTGGATGTTCAAGTAGCGATGATATGTATTTATTGTCCAGTTATCCTACTGACCTCGCTGTCCAATTGACGAAAAGCCCGTGAGCTCCACTTTCCTTTTTACTGCAGATCATTACGGTTTTTTTTTGTTCTCTTTATTTTTCACGAATGATTCTTCACGTTTTTACTTTGAGGAAAAACTTATTTTTTTTGTTCGATGATCGATTTAATGGAGCTCAGTGGAACTACATAATTAAACTGTAAGGTCATATTTGGTTGAGTGTGCGATCCAAATTTCGGAATAATCACATGAAGAACAGACTCTGTTTATAAGTGAAAATATTTTTATTTTTTTATTTTTCAATATTGCGACGGAAAAATATTTATTTTAGAAACACTAATTCTATCAACAGGTGTCATAGAAACTTATTGGATATGCAATTCGAAGTTAATTAGTGAAATATTTCAAGATTTTCATTCAAATCAATTCCAAATCATATTCTACGTAAAAACCGTAAAATTAGAAAAAAAAACTTAAAGTTTAATTATACAAATTACTTTAAATATAACACGCAAACATTAGAGATAAGTTTAATAAGAGAAATTCCCATATTAATGTTTTGGTATTTTTTTTCTTCTTAAAAAATCCACTTTCGAATTATCAAGTGAATAGAATAACGTTGCAGAAGTAAATACACGACAAAACAATTTTCCAGACACTACGTTAATCTGCGGAAACGCTCAGGCTCTCTCTTTTCGCTTCGTATCTCATTGTTTTTTTTTTTTTCTCTCTCAGTCTGCCTGCGAGTCTGCTTCTCTTTCTCTCTATCTCACTCTCTAGAAATAAAGTATATTTTCATGCGGTTAAGACCACGAGAGGTGCACGAAAGATCCTTGATTAAAGATCCATCAGTAAAACTCTCGCAGCTTTCTACCAGGAGCGTAAACGAATGAAAAGATAACTTTGCCTTTGGAATAAAATGGGGACGGGGAACGAGCGAAGTAGTGGCCATGTTCCACACTAGAACGTTCCATATTCCGGACATTCATGGTGTATTAATCTTCTATCATCGCAATCGCGGCCACCACGTTTTCTCTCACACATTCAGATCTAAACCGAACACACTCTCACATACACTCAATGTATAAATATATATAAACAAACGTATTTTTAACTTAAAAAGTTGGCGCAAGGATCGCAATTAGCTTTCTACTCCTGACGGTTCTTCCCACTAAGTACCTGCTATATACTGAGCCATAGAAAAATACATCAGCTAAGATCGAGGGTTCTCCAGCACTCAAACGATATTATACCCGATTTATAGTATCTTTCGAAACATTTTTACAAGGAATTTTGTAATAAATATGAAGTATCACTGTACTAAGTATGGAAAATTTTCATTTCAAAGATCCGTTGAAAAAAAAAAAAAGAAAAACTATATTTAATTTATGTATAATATCGTTGATAGTTGATAAGGGTGTAAAACACGATAAAAAGTGAAAAGTAATCTAAATACTCCGGAGTAGTAGTTTCACCAAAGCGCTTTGGTGACAGATTATTTTTTTCTCTAATTGACACGAGTATTTTTACCCCCCTTCAATGTTTTGGCAAAAATGGATCGAATATCAAGAATCAACTGAAACTCCGAACGCAGTTGAAGGCGACACCGATTCATTGTCCGACGAAATTATGTTCGAAACAAACAATATCAAAGTCTCTGTAACTCCATTTGCCAGTCGAATATAACTGCGTACGATTTTAGCACGTATAGGTTTTCAAGACTCAATCCAATTTCGATCCCATAATTTATTGGAGTTTTATCATTTTCTTATTAATCCAGAAATACATATGATAAACTGCTTGAGAAAAAAATGAAATATTAAGCATTTTACGACATTGCAGACACTTTACAACAATGGATACATCGAAAGATGATTATCGAACAGAACTGGAACTCTCGAAAAATTCAAGTAATTTGCATAGTGATGTATAATGTGCCTCTGGAGTATTTTCGAACCAATTAATCACCGTAAATCCTACATTTTTTTCAGATTCAACATAATTAATAAATGAATCTGTCATATAAATTCTTGTTCGAAGAGTGTGTGACATGGGTTTATTAAAAGATGCCCAGGCCGGAGACAAAAATATGCGTTTATCGTGTATTCATGAATGATAAAAAAGATTTTACATAAATTTTATTGACAAAAAACTTCTCGAGTAGAATCTTTCGCTATTCATACATAAGTACACAAACCCGATAATTAATTTCGCAGAACCATGAACCTCAGCATGGAGGGTACTAAATATTCCATCACAGTTTAAGATCCTGTCAACTACGAAGCACTGTTGTGTCTAGACTACTTAAGGGGGTCTACTTAGTTTCAAAGAAACTTGAACCTCGTTTTAATGCTGCTTAAAATTTTAATACCCAAAAAAATCGACCAGCTGTCTCCATTCAAAAGTAAAACGAGGTAAGGTAAAAAATTTCTTTCTATAGCATTAAAAAATCGACTGATGGAAGATGAAAATTTTGATCTCGTCTGCAAACCTATTTCCATCACTGTTTTTTGAACGTTCGTTTATCCGGCTTGAGTCATACGACTCTGATTTGTAACTTTTGATTTTCAAAACTCAATTATATCCAAACGATTTTTTATCATCAAAAAAGTAATCAGAAATTGTATTGGCCGCAAAATTCATAAAAATGCAAAATCGGCGATGTAGATTCGCATCGGTACGCAGCCAAAGGGCTAATGATTGTGCAGGTTGAAACAGTGTGCAGTCATTTAAGGGGGTGGGCTAGCCTTTGGCTACTAGAAACAAGTTTATTTACAAAATAAAATTGGGAAACAATAATTCTTTGCTGATCGAATTCACACACGCATTTTTTTGTAAACCCCAAAACAAAAATACATTAATCAATTCCCGAAAATGGGCATGCAAAGTTGCCCGGCTTGTAGATTTAAAAAAATATATATTCAGGTATTAAATATCATACTTTGATCACTTTTATATTTCTAAACCTTCACATAGTTTGCCACAGTTTTTACTCATTTGTTCAAAATTTTCAGTGCTTCGTTGTCAGGTAAATATTAAAAAACAAAAATGTATGTTTGATAATCTAAGATCGTGAACGATTCTTTATACAAATAAATAAAATTTGAAAAAATCTCAATTTTTCTTGAGCAATTGAATACTTCAAAGATTGTCAAGAAAAGGGATTGGCTCCGGTAACAAAATTTCGTATTAATCTGGTATGTAGATGTTACATTTTTTTTTTTAAGTAGCATAGATTGCGGAAAATGCTTTTTTTTCAAATGACTCTTGTCAAGCAAAGCAGTAGACGCTCGTGTGTAGTTTATATATTGATAGAAAAGGCTGATAACGAAAGAAAGGTAGGGGGTTGACTCAACGAACTGAAGGGGGTACACTATTCGGTACGTTTCGATCGATAGCCCGAAGGGATGTTTCGATAAATTTCAACGAGAAAGACTCCTTTCGCTTCCTTAAGAAAAGAATGAAAACAAAACAAAAAAGTGGCTCAAAGGATAGTACAAAGACATGCAACGACGAACACCAGACGAACGCCCGAGGCGATCGATCTATACGTATATGCAGCAAAAGTCGTAGTCGCGAGAGGAGGGAAAGCGGAACAGAACACACTGTAGGCTTCCTTGAAAATTCAAGAGCCACGCTTTTTGGAAAGTCTCCAATCTAATATGCGCGAAATAAATAAAGAGAAAGATAACGTAAAAAAGAAAAAAATATAATGAACTGTCTCAAGAGCTTCACGTCAACTTCTAAACAGCTTTTTTTTGTTTTTTCGAAAGTAACATTTATTCTATTCGTGCAAAGTGAAATTTACAAAAAAAGGTTTCGAAAAATCTCTTCAAATCAAAGCATTTCTGTCTAATCTGCCGGTAGAAGCGAAAAATTCACGTTGTGAATGCTCCTCGTCATCCGAAATAACAAAGTGTGTATTTTCAAGCGAATATCACAGTTATCTCCCACCAGGAAGTCCTGAACCTGAACATACGAACTTGTGCAGCCTTTCTAAACCCTGAGCTTCAATTGTTTGTAATAGTCATTCGCGCCAGTGGTCTCGCCACAAAGAGTTCTTCTATAATGAAAATTTTGAAACTTCAAGGACATATCGAGCTTACTATTATGAAACTGGGTGCAAAGTTTCAAAAAAATTCATCATCGAATACTCGCGAGATACCGTCAATCAAAGATTGCACAGTTTTAACACGCTTCGTAATAGAGAGAAGTTGAAAAAATGCACATATTACGAAATAACTCGAAAACTTTGATCCACATTTTCTTCACCTTTTTTGCCAATTGCAATATTACGAAAAAATGCACATATTACGAAATAACTCGAAAACTTTGATCCACATTTTCTTCACCTTTTTTGCTAATTATATAAATGAGAAACAGCGACATAAAGTGTGAGCTCTGTGTATAACATATGAAAAAAGTTTTTATTCCTCAAAGGCTGAACCTCATGAGTGCCATTTTTTTCGCGAAACTTTATACGTTTTTATATTCCTATAAAATCATAAAAGCAACTAACGCGTTATTACATTATTTCGCAAGTTTTATCAAATATTTTAAAAATCAATCAGAAAGTTAACTTTCAAGAATCAAATTGATAAGAAACGATTTTAGGACGAATCTAATCGACATTGGGATCGAAACCTAAGCTTGACAAAAAAGACCAGGAGACATCCAGTACATTAACGTATATAAGACATCAGTATAAATACAAGTACAGAAGGTGAGGAAAATAGGTTAAGCGTTCAAGTTAAGCGTTCAAGTAGTAAACCCAAAATTTTAGTCGGTTGTATACAATGATACGAGTTTAGTTATCTGCATATTGTGTTCGAATATATATGTATACAAATTCACACGAATATACATATGTATATACATATATATGAATCCTAAGGAGTTGGGATAACCATGCAGGCGTACGCTCAAGCCGCTTAACTTCCGTTTACAAGTACAAAGTCAAGATCTCGAGAACGCGAGAGTTAAATTCAGCCAAGTGCTTGGTGCCCAAGGGAAAGAAAGAAAGAAAGAAAGAGAGGAACAAGAGAAGGGGTTGCAGTACAGGCATCGAAAACTCGTGTCGACAAAAGTAAAAAGTAAAGTTACGATAGCTAAAGTGTGAGCGTAAAAAAAAAAGAAAGAAACGTTTATAAAAAGATTGACGATATGGGCAGAGAAAGTGGGAACATTGATACAAAAAAATGTTTTGAGGGTAAAAGAGTCAAGGCGGTATTGAGAGAATACAAGAAATAAGAATAACGTAGTTAGAAAAAAAATGTGGGAAAATTGTGACCCAAAGTTCACCCAATAGTCTCGCGACAGTTACGTCCATGAGGTAATAAAAATGTCTAAAAATGGCCCAGATCAGGGCCGAAACGTAAAATCTTGCTTAACACTGATCGACACCTGACACAGATGCAAAAAAAAAAAAAATTAACCAAACGCCTGCCCAAACAAATTAATCATACCTAAGTAATTATTCCCGGGAATTTTAAAAACATTCAATAATTTGATCGAGCTTGAAAAACGTATTGTACGAAAAAAAAAAAAAAAAAAAAAAAAACAATTGTCACACGTAAACTTTACAAATAACCATGGAGTTTACTCTAATGTGATAGTGTCAACAGCAGACACGTATATGTAGAGAACGGAGTTGTCCATATGGGAAGGGCTTCGATATATATATAAATATATATATATGATGGTAATTAACCATGACGAAGGGAAACTACAGTGCAGTGTATATGTGTGTTGTCAGTACGTGGACTTGGAATTATGTGGACGTTGTACATCGTGTCTGACTGTAGCAAACCGGTGGGACGATGATGGGCTAGTTGGTTGGTGCTTTACAAATAAATGTTTAAAGTCAGGGAACAATGGAAACGAGAGAGAGAGAGAGAGAGAGAGAGAGAGAGAGAGAGAGAGAGAGAGAGAGAGAGAGA
>JACEOJ010000111.1:1519764-1620090 GCA_013761285.1 Campoletis sonorensis
AGAGAGAGAGAGAGAGAGAGAGAGAGAGAGAGAGAGAGAGAGAGAGACAGACAGACAGACAGACAAAGAGACAGAGAGAAAAAGAGATGGAGAGAAAGAGGAGAAGAAAATAATAAATAAAAATGACGAAAGAGAAAAAGGGATGAAAATAAAAAGATTTGAAAAAAGAATGAGAAGAGGAGTGTACACTCGAGACCTTTCGGGCAATCGGTGAATAAATAGCACAAAAAATGTAGTACACAATGGATGGAACCGCGCAACGCCCTTATAAATTCTCTCAGTCTCCCTCTTTTCCTCTCTCTCTCTCTCTCTCTCTCTCTGTCCCTCCATTCCTAACTCTATATCTCTCTCTCTCTCTCTTTTTCTCTCTTCATATTTCAATATATATATACATATTTATAAATATCCAACTTATTCGTATCTCTTTCGATAAAACGCCATGTGCTAATTCTACACGTTTCCTTGTCGGTGTTCATCACTTTTTGTTTATTTTGTATTTCGTTATTTTCATATCATTTTTATATCTCCCTTCATCCTAGGCCACATCCTGTTTGAGAATGTACCCGCGAGACGTTGGATCCCGCGCAATTCATCCACCCACCCGAGCGAGAGGAACAAGCGCCTGCGCGTCTTGGCACACCCACTTGACCCCGATGTCAAAAGAAATGAAATTATGTAGGCACTAATGTGCTCCGTGCTAAGCGGGCGTGTCTTTTTATCTTTCTCCTCGTTTAACACTCTTCCTCTCATTCATGATTCCTTTCTCTCCCTTGCTCTAACCAACTATTGCTCCAATTCTCTCCTTCTTCATCTCTGTGTCTACTCTCTTTCGTTCGTGAATGGTTGAAATCTACTTCTACAAAGATCACAGCCTAATGGGAAGCGTGGGGAGGGGGAGATCGATTATTTAGTAAATTTCATCGATATCCCTTTAGAGCAAAAGTTGATTGGTTATCGTCCAGCTAATTAACCCTTTGAACGATCACTTCGCCATTTAATATCCAGAGCTATTAGAATTTTTTTACATCATTTTAAAAAATGTCCCTTTTGCGCAGATAGATACTCTCAGGTTGAATTGCAAGCCCGATTGGTGCAATCGCAAAAGTTTATTGGGATATATTACGCGAAGTATTTGTAATGAAAAAAATCCACGATTGTTATCATTACGTAATTTGGTTCGTGAGTTGAACGTTTCGATGGAATTGTGATTTGAAAGAAGAAATCAAAGCAATTGCACACACGCTAATTCGATACAATTGCAATTCATTTGACAAAAATATCTTTAACTTTGCTTAATGGATCTTCTAGCAGCTCTCACATCATTTTTCTATATTCCTAAATAATTGAGAAGAGAATCGATGAATTAACTAAACACTAATAAATTTAAAGAAATTGAGTAATTCGGTAAAATGAAAATTAAAACAACGCTGATTCAGTGAATCATTATTGTTTGATGTTTCCTCGTTCAATGTTTTAGTGCTTCGTTCAATTAAAGTGCAAGTTTCATGAAAATATTGAGGTCAATATAACAAAAAAGAAAAAAACGTTCAAAAGTATTGCTAAATATCGGAGCGATGATGAATTCCAAAATAAATCTAAAACGATCTAACGAAACGACAAAAAGTACAAGTATACAGAGAAAAAATGGCTAATCGATCGAATTATAACTGGCTTTAAAGAAACGCGCCTCTTGGCCTCACCGAGGCGTTGGTAGCGCCATCCCAACAATATTCAGCCAACTTTTGTGCTCGATCGATAAAACAGTTCGGCACAGTTGAATTTTGCAAAAGTGTTTACCAATCGTTTTATTGTAAGAAAAAAGAAAAAAGCGAAAATATCAATTATAATTATTCGTCGTAACATAAATTTGAACTGACCTTGTAAGTTGTCGAGCATGTAGGACAGCAGCTTGTAGGTCCCCGATGGTTCCCCGTACAACGCCATCATCTCCTTGCTCAGCGGATTTCCCTGAAGACCTAGCACTTGTAACTGGAATAACTTTCCGATTTCATACGGTAACACTCGAAGATAGTTTTGATTCAACAACAACTCCCTGTGAAATAAATAAGAAGAAATAAAAAATGAGAAACAAATAACAATATAAGATTAATGGATTGTTTATTTTTCATTATATTGGAAAAAGGAAGACTCCTGAATAAATTCAATCTAGAGACTATTTGCTTGAACTTTATTTTCCAAGAAGTTCGCGTAAGGATTGATTCACAAACGACGTAATGAATGTATTTGGTCTATGAATGGAATATACGAGGATCTAATTTAGTTGAACTATCATTTACGATTGCATGCTTTTTTTTGTTGTTCCAATCAGTCATTCTCATTGGATAAAAAATAAATAAATACTTCATTATTTTTGTGTTGGCTTTGGATCGAATGTGTTTACAAACAATGCAAAAGTTAAATTTAAAAATTATTTGCTACAACTTATATCTTGAATAAGTAACTTTTATGCACATATTCCAACAATAAATGTGCGATTCAATGTGCGCACAATGAATAATAGGATTCGCAACTTTTGACAAAGTAATTGAATGTGTTAGTATTTTTGAAAAATAATAGTTTGTACGAAAATATATTAGTACCTAAGGTAAATGAGATCCCCCAGCTCAGCAGGCAAACTACGAAGTTTGTTGTTACTAAGATCTAGAGTCCTTAGATTCACAAGACGTCCAATTTCAGACGGTATCCTCTGAAGACTATTGTCATTGAGATATAGAGCAGTCAAATGAGTCAATTGCCATATATTCGGACTAAGATTCCTTATGCTTCCTGTTATCTCCAGCTCCGGCCAAAAAGATTTCTTTCCCGAATTCGCATCCTCCGTTGACATAATAGTGTGCATTCTGCGTGGATTGGAGTTCTCATACTTGTCCTTGTTATTGCGGGACATCTTAAATCCTTTTGATACACGAAAAAAAGAAAATTAGTCATTTGTGCAATATCTTAGGCACTTTAAGAAATAATCTTCAAATTTACGACTTTTATGCTCAATTTGATATAACGGTAATGGAAAGGAAGTGTTTATAAATACATTAAGACTTTGTTACAGAGATACGCAGCATTTCATTTGTGGTAGGAAAAAAAAAACATTCTCTAAAAAAGTCTGTACCAATTTTCGGCATCTATGTGTATTCACGTTATGATTAAATATTCAATATCAATGGTTATTCTTCATTGAGCTTTAAAGAAAACCAATGATATTGGTTAGTTATAATTTTTCAATACAATCACTAGATTTCTAATTGGTGAATATAATTTTTGGACGTTCGATGACTGACCAACCTATGTGATGGGATGAAAAGGAGCATACAGGAAAAACAGGAGCAAGGAAACGTTCCGTCTGGGTTACTGTGATTCTAAGCACTGGAATTTCCCAAATAGAGGAATTCTCGCAATGCACCAAAATTGCAGGAAGGGCCATGTTGACAAAGAAGCCCATAGAAAACATTGGGCAATCTTCATATCATTGGATCTTGAAATGCTTGTACAAGCGTATGTACTCCAACAAATTCTTGAGAAAAAGTATTCTCATGAAGTTGGGCGATATCTTTTTGGGTTTTGCTGGTCGGGAGAAAAAATATAATTCAACAGAGACTTTAGACTTTAGGAGCTGATCATTTGAGGAAAAAGTTAAGTTGTTTTAATTATTCAAGTTTTTAATCACTCGCACAGTCGGGATCGAGCCACTTGCGTCAATAGACCTTGTGTCGTTAAACCGTGGCTGTACCAGGGTCTCTTCGCTCAAATATTAAATTTTATTGTTTGATGCGTCAAGAAAAATTTACTATACGAATGAATGAATTTTGAAAGTCAAAGAAGTTATGATATTCGCATCATGTTAGGGCTTGCAGAGCCTTCATAAGAGAGAAAAGTGCGCAAATTAATTGCAGAGATACAATGCTGTTTTTTTCTTACTTTTTTTGTTTGCAAATGATATCGGAAACATCTTTCTTTCGGAGAATGTTCGTTCGCCCTAAAGTTTGAAGAAATCGTATAACCAAAAATTTGACAGTATTATTTAATCATTAGCTCCGCAACTATACTATTTCACTATATTTTAGGTTAGGCATACAAGTTTTCGGCGTAATCACGATAAACCACGACGTATGTACTATTTCTGAAAGTACGAAATCTTTTCACGATTTGAGGCGATAGATAAGTTTAATCAACGCGTGAGGTTATGTCACACTGATCCCGATTAGCGTAATTTCGCGGCTATGAAAAAATACGGAAAAAAAATTACACGAATTATGGCTCAACGAAACGATGGTAATTTCGCGACTTATAACCTAGAAACCATGACTTTTCGACACACAATTTTACCGGCGACTATTATACTTATACTGCCGCATTCTATCGTTTCTGAAAGTCGTAACAAAGCAGTCTGTCACGCGGAATATTGGGAACAACAAGTTTCACCATGAAATATTTATGTTTTATGTCACAAAGTCAAAACGTTGTATAAATGTTGGAAAAAGGACGTTTTATTTCCATGTAGTACGCGTCAAGTGAAGTATCGTTCGAACACACAGTGAACTCTGGAAATGATGCTTTTTCATATACCAGTTATAAACTATGATGAAAAAGTGTGGAATTTCGAAATAGCTGCGAATCATAATATTTATATTTACGCACCTTCATCTACTTCTCAGCGCACACACGAGACCGCACGGGGGAGTTAGTTTTTCCGAGTGTAAGTTAAACGCGTAAACAAAAACTACCTTGACAAACATAAATCCTCCATTTATCAACTTCACCGATCACGTATCATGCGAACTTGTGATAGGAATGTTAGTAGCGCGGAAACTACCCGAAGCAGCCGTCACTCGACGAATTCGCGAATCGTTGACTGAACACACGGAACCCGGTTACGGGAGGGGGGGCAACGATAATTCTCTCTTCTACGTTGCGCGTCGGTAGCGACGCGCATTATCGCCAACGTCACATGATTCTAGTATCTAGCATCAAATCGAAACTTCTGATCAAAACAACTCCTCTGGCTAAAAATGTATAATCCTTCCGTTTTGCTTTTTCACACAATATAGGTATCTGCTTTGAGCATACAATGTATATAGGATCCATCAGCACTTTATGACTTCGATGAGTTTTTGACAAAAATATACGTGAAAGCATTTTCAATGCTACTGCTAGAATAACCTCTCCAATTTTTAGACTTCACCGATGTCGAGATTGTGGGCTGACAACATTTTCCTTTAAATCGATAGTTTTACAAAAAGTGCAACGAACCCGAACGAAATAGTAACAATTTTTTGTCAAACATCTGCATGTTTCAATGTCTCGGCTCATTTTTTTTATCTCTTTGGAACGATTATGAAAAACGAATCATAGCGACTGAGAGAATTATCGTGAGAAAGCACGAATCAATTGCTCCGAAAACTATTGAGGACACCTGATGTATTCATAATTTGAGGGATATCCGCGGGAATGAGCCCATTTTCTTGACACGGTACTACGAAAATTTCCTATATACTCTTTATTCGCAGACGTTTTTCCAAATAAAAACAATGGACGGAGTTAATTTGAGTCTCCAGCAAATTGTCTCATTAAAATTTTTATCCGATGACATGGAACATAAGTTCGTTTGTGTGTTCTTTTTTGTCTACGCGTGCATAAAAAAACAAATCCATCTAAAACCAAAAGTATAAGAATTTTTGTATGGTATTGGAATTTTCAAATCTTCACTGATTCGCGGTTTCCGTGGTTCTTTCAACCCAGCGCTTTTTCCACAGTCCCCGGCGTGTACAAATCTCGAAGCACAATGTAAAGCTGTTGTCCGATTGCGCTTAGAACGTGGTGATGTACGTGCAGCTTAGCGTGGCAGGTATATATATATATATATACACACACATGTATATTTACATTTGTAAATAGTAGGTATTTTAGTGCTGTTCGCACAGCTCGGACTGCGGCCTAAGTATTCATCTAACATCGAGTACAATCAACTCTCCCAGATGTCAACTCGATAGAACCGTTCCTTTCTGTCAACTTCCCTTTCATGCCCCTTCTCAGGAGTGATTTATCAATCGTTCGTTCGACTCTATATACTTGTTGCTATAGTTTGGGTATCATTTATGAAAGTTAATGAAGCCATTATTACAGTTTTGGAAATAATAGTTAGTTAATAATTAATAAAAATTTATTGAGCGTTCAGTTATCAAAACATAATTTGAGGCGAATCTTAACTTTCAATTTTCAACATTAATATTATCCGGAAAACGGTTTGATTAAGACATTCTTCTCCGAAATAACGATTTCGCGTCGAATAGGCCCCTAGCAAACTTTCCTAGCATGAAAATTAAATTTTTTAGGGCTAACTTCGCAGCGACTTCTAGAGGTGATTGCATTGACTACATTAGTCGAATTGGTGATTGGCCTTCACAATATGCACTACAAACGATCGCAACACATAATTTGATGGATCGACGCTGCATTCGTTTTGCAGAATGTCATTCAACGAAGAGAATAACTCATAACAATTGATTTACTCAAGCATCATTCGATGAATACGAAATTCCACAAATTTATTTTTCGATCGAGATTTCCCGGAAAATAACTTAAAGTTTACTTCAAGTTTTTTTCAACGTTTGTGCTGGCTATTTCATGCTACCGAAATGATTGATTTACTCACCTTTCGATGTCTTGTTCCACCTCTCACGGACTCGTCATCCCGGCGTCGCATGTGGCGAAGTCTTTCGAGTATCGCAAAGTTGAGATCTATTGCACGAGACCCGGGCCTCACTAAATCATGTTTCACTCGTTTCCTTCCATTCGATGGACTTGCGTCTCATAATAACGTTCGTGCAATGTTCATCAATTTTTATCGCGCACAAATGATCAAATTCGTCTCACACATTTGTTTGTCGATCGGCTAAATCAACAATTGAATTCATCACAATCCGCACTATCACCAGCCGCGCCGCGTATCTATACTCGCGATTCGACTCGTACCCGTTACGCGGCAATTCGTTGCCATTTAAACTTTACTTTCGAAAATCATTACAGCTGCACTTTTCGTTCACTCTCAAAAGTGATTTTGAATCTAAAACCACCTGCTGTTTTTCAATTTGTACATAAAAATTCAATTGTTAACAGAAGTTCTTCAACATTACACGTTTTTTCTATCAAGAGACTCCGCTGTTTTTAATGTAGAGAAATGTCTACGTTGACAAACAAACTTTAAATAGAATGTAGAATTAAACAACTTGAAAAAATCAAATGTTATCGCACTATTAAGAATTATCTTTGTGTATTTATGAAAATAAAAGTGTAATCCGATTTCTTCAATTTTATTCCATGAAAATATTCATTATTCATTAGTATTGTTTTGTTTATATTAGATTGGAAAAAAATTGAATCATAGAAAATATCCTATCCTAGGGTTGTATAGTTATTTTTTGTTTTTTTTTTTCATTAAGGATAAAAAAGAATTCTGCTTGTAATTGAAAACTACGATCCTTCCGTCATCCATTTTCATAAATGATCTACGAGTTACAGCAAGGGAACAAAAAACGAGTTTCTTGGGAAATCTATCCGGCGAAATACAACTAGCCTGAATATTTGGAAAATAAGTTTACTAATGGTGCCATCTGTTGGGTTTTGATGCAAAATGCCCAGTAAAGTAAATATTTATGACAGGTAGACATTGAGCTTGGCAGAGTTTTCTTGCGATAGAATAGTATATTACGCCACTAGGGAGGGAAAGTAGACTACTTCAAACCGTGGGCAAAATTGTCACCCGAGCCGAAGGCGAGGGTTACAAGCCCACGGTTTGAGGTAGTCTTTTTTCACTCCCGTGTTGCGTATGCTATTTTTCACCACCACTGCACCGAAAATTCAACTTTTCGAAATCGCAAGAGGGAGGGAAGTTGAACTTTCGGTGCAGGTGTGGTGAAAAATTATTCGGGCAGAGTGGGTAGAGTTCTTCTCGTAACTTATTTTGTGGTATTTCCGTATTGTTGCCACTGGACCGAACAACTCAAACTTTTTGATTCTTTTATTCATCTACCTTCTAGTATTTCATCACGCAGCAGTTGTTAGTGTTGTGAGTGTTGTAGATAAAGTATTTAGTGTCCAGTTATTATCGTTAATTTGAAATATGAGATTTGGGTTGAAGATGGGC
This sequence comes from Campoletis sonorensis, assembly GCA_013761285.1. Lineage (NCBI taxonomy): Eukaryota > Metazoa > Arthropoda > Insecta > Hymenoptera > Ichneumonidae > Campoletis > Campoletis sonorensis. Next base: position 1,527,923 of record JACEOJ010000111.1, read on the forward strand.
AAATTTTTTTCGTGTATTTAATCGAATAAAAAACTCAAATAAAGGAAACCATTTGGTGATGATTAGTAGTGCGATTAAAATGTTGAGTGGTGATCCATTTGTTTATGACCATGGAAATATGAAAGAGTAGGGTTAAGACAGGTCCAACGGATAAAAAAAAAAAAGTCGTTATTGCGATTTCTGAGAGCTAATCATGACAGAAGACGTAGATTGTTTAGGAAAATGTTTCAAACGATCGTTACAAACTAATTCCAAATCTAATGTAAGTCACTTTCCTCACGATAAAATCACGTGGAACCGTGATAAATCAATATCAAAAACATATTTCTCGTATTCCATAGATTTACAAATTTTTCACTTTGAATTTCTAATGCATCAACAATCCGAACAATTATGATAATTGAACTAATCCAATGGGATCAAGTAAAATTATTTTCGTGTTTTTTTTTTACTTGAATTTTTTGTATCTATTCTGAAACAAAAAATATAAATGAATATTCTCTAATGAATTCACATCAATATTTAGCGTTTGGCATGATTTCAAGAAACGATAAATATTCCTCAGGGTATAAAATAAAATTTAATAATTCAGATCAGTTGGATTCAAAAATGCAATATGTCAAGCTTCGACCATTTATAACAAGTAATTAGGACATTAACATTTTTTTCTCCATTCGTAAAGGTACAACAGATTTTCGTAATGAAAAATCTTTCTTTTTCTTCATGCAGTCAATCAGCAATTATGTCACAAATCTAGAAAGTAAATTTTTTTCAGGTATTAGAATGTCGAGTTTGCGAAGAAGTTTTCTCCATGGATGGAGAAAAAGTACCCAGACTTTTACAATGTGGTCATACGGTCTGTCACTCCTGTCTGGTGCATTTACGCATTCCAATGTTGGATCAGCTATATTTGCTATGCCCATTTGACCGGCAACCAACGAAGATCCAAGACAATGGTGTGTACGGATTAAAGAAGAATTTTGCTCTGATAGAACTGCTCGAGCAGCTGGAAAAATCAAGCAGCGAAAAGTCACTCACACTCGAAAGAGAAAAACTTCAATCGATACAGTCTTGCGATGAGGATGAGGCTCATCTTGCCGTACTCTATTGTACCGTTTGTTCCAGTCATTTGTGTGAAGCCTGTGACATGATAACTCATTCTTCAAAAACTCTAACGAAACACAAGCGAGTTCGACTTTCTGAAAAACCTCAAGAAAAACCCAAGTGTCCAATACATTCAACGCACATTGCCGAATTCACTTGTATTCAGGAAGGTTGTGATAATGCTCTTATGTGTTACCTGTGCAAAGATTATGGACGTCATAGCATTCATAAGGTAACATTGAGTTGGTCCAATGAAAATAGATACAAATCTTTGAAACGGCAGAAATGTACATACTGTAATCTGGAATTCACATTTAACAAAATGACAACACTTTCTCCTCTCGACTGTTTTGTATGGTTTTTTAAAGATTCATATCCATTTGCATTCATTAACGCCACACCATCCATCTTGCAGCTTTTTCGAAAGGAAATGAAAAATCTAAATTAAAAAATATGATTATTCTCAGTAATTGGAAATGTATTATTTATTTTTTTATTATCTTTGGGTTCAAGGGAGATACGAGTAAATTTAAAAACGTTATAACGTCATGAATCCGACATTTTCGTGGATATAAGAGTGCGGCAAGGCTCGCGCTAGCATTTTTCTTTTAATACTTGATTCCGAGGCGCTTCTCTCGATATTTATCTTTTTAACTTAATAATCATTGGACCAATTGTAAAATATAGTTTATAAAAAAAATACATTTTCATTACACAATAAATTGGAAATTCATTTTCATCATTACTCATTATTGAGTTAACTGAAGGGTTTTTTTCAAATTCCATCTGTTTGACCAATAAACAAACTCGATAAAAAAAAAAAGCTATACGATATTTTCAGCTCGCACTCATTGAAACGGAGGCAGAGAGTGTGCGAAAATCCATAGTAGCTGCACTCCAGAAAATGACTCAGTTTATGGAAAACATGACGGATACTGCTGACAGAATAGGTTTGATGAACATATAAATATATTGATGGTATCGAAGCTTGCTACGTCGAAATGTAACGGGAAATGTTGTCTTTAGCTATTTTCAAAAAACTTATAAATAGTCTCGATTGTTTTGTAAATTTATTTCTCAGTTTCAGAAAACAATGGGCAAATTATTTCGTATATAAATGTTGTGTTTTTTCTACTAAAGGATCGGACTTATGAGTTTTTTTTTTCATGTGTGAAAATGTGATAAAAATGTAATGAGTTTTGGATTTCTAGAGACGGTTGTTCAGGAGTTGGAAGGTCGGGCGATAGAAGATGCGAAATACAGAGTGAGACAACATTTCGAAAAACAGCGTGCTCTCCTTGCAGAACAAGAGAAGGCGGCAATGACCTATGTCGATACCGAAACACGTGGTAGATTATGTGCCCTTAGACAACATCAAAAAGACCTCACAACTACGAGATCACAAGTCGCTGGAGTTTGTATACAATGCGAGAGTATACTCGATTCTGAGGACTGGAAACTTCTAAGCAGTGCAGAAACAGTTAGAGAAGTGCTTGCCTCGCTGGAACAACAGCAAATACACTATGCTCAACTTGGACGGGATGTTTTGAGTCCAAAACCTTCCGTTCCTATCATTTTCCGCAAGGTTAGTAATACACATTGACAAGTGAACAATGAAAGATACAATTGGCAAAAGAAAATCCTATGGTTTTTCACTAGAAATCGGTTTTTCATGATCTTCCAAAGATTTTTTTCCTTTTAAACCTTTTACTCGTTGGTCAAATCTTCATAAGCGCTTAAATTTTATCATTTTCTTCGCAATTATAACAGTTCCTTCAGAAAAAGCCAGGGTGAAGCGTGTTCATATTCTCATGAATTTTTCAACTCACTCGATACTTTCAAAAACCCGAAAAAATCAAATCAGTCAAAATAGTTTTTCGTTATTTCAAAACTTGAGTGCTGCAAAAACCGATCTTCACAAAAACACGTACCGTTTCAATTGATTGTAAAAAACGTTTAGCCAAAATTTTCATGAACATATTTAAAGAGTTAATTGAATTCCGCTTTTAAAATCCTCTTTTCATCATTAACTGCAAACAATATTTGCTCACTACATGAATACTGTTATACAAATTTTGATGAAAACTACCGTAGGACAACAGGGTCTATATCGGTACGAAGATAGACTTGAGATTCTTAATCTTGGGTCTGGAAAATGCCGGAAAAACGAGTATATTCTTGACAATGAGAGGGAAGACTTTATGCGGTCCACCGGTGGCAACGCTTGGTGCTAACGTTGAGAGTATGGAATACAAAAATCTCAAGATTACACTGTGGGATGGTGGTGGACAAAAGAGATTCAGGCCTCTCTGGAGACATTATTACCGCAATTCACAAGCCGTAATATTTGTCGTTGATGCTAGCGATAGAACACGCTTTGAGGAAGCTCACATAGAATTGTCAAAAATTGTTAACGAACGGGAGCTCAGTGATGCGTGTTTGTTGATCTTTGCCAATAAACAGGTAATATCATTTTGCAACTTTGAAAAAAATCAAAACACTCTAGAATCATGTATGTATTCCTCATGAAATATTTTGATTCTTTGGTGAATTATAACTTCTGATATTTTTTTATGTTTCACGGTTGCTAAACTCTCAATAAATAGTTTCGTAATTTATAATCAACCAGACAAAAGTTTGTTGGAACCACTTCCGCGGAGAAATTTAAAAAACTTGATTCTAGCCGTGAAAGTAAACATTCTCTACGTTCTGCAACGTCCAATTTACTCTTTCTTTCAGGACGTACCAAATTGTGCAACTGTCGAAGAGCTGACGGATATTTTAGCGTTGCAAAAATTGTGCTGCGGCAGAGCATGGCATATACAGGGATCATCGCCAAATACGGACTCTAGTGGTTCAACCCAGGGACTTGATTGGTTGACACAACAGCTGGGTGCTCACGACGGCTCATACGCGGTCCCACTTCACAATAATTAAATACTTATCTCCCCTGCTAGTCGATTTTGTTCCCTGAATTAATTCGAAATGTAATCTGATCGTCCATATATTTCATTGCCCAGCGCGTGCCATCTCTACGAGTCGCTCATAATGGGATTAAGTATTTCCTTCAGTCGGACAAAATTAAATAAAAAATGCCTTATTGGTTGTTATTCAAAAATTCGCCATTCTGTAATTTTATTCCAATACCTTAAATATATGCAAATAAATCAAAGGTATCTTTGATAACAACAAAAATTCGTTTTTAATTCGACCTGTAGATTACACATGATAATTCGTGCAGGAAGAAAGGATTTGAGATTGAAGAACAGCTCGAGCACATCTATAAAAGTCTTTTTCATTTATTACATGGTTATTGGTGGTATTCTTTGAATTTTGATGTTTCATATAATTTATCGATCATTTAATCACTCAGTCAACTTTGCACGCACTCACACCCATCACTCATCTCGACCGCCAATTATTCACGGATAAGGGATCCGGGCACGGGATTCACGGATATTACACCGCATGGAAAATGACGTTATAATCTATATATTCATATATATAGCGATATTAAATTACTTCTTTTTTTTCTTTTACCTTCATATAAAAACACTTGACAAACAAAAACGGAACAACTTATAGTCTTTTTGGAGCTGTCGCGGTGGTGCACGACACGGATCAAAGGGTTGGGATGAGGGGAGCAGAGCGGGAGAAGAGCGCAGAAGCAGGCAAGTCCAAGATCGCTTATTCTTCTGTTGTTTAATCATTCGTTAGAGTGCAACTCTAACAAATGTACGATTCACACTGTTTTTTTTTCTTCTTTTTTTCAACACATCTGTGTTATAATTTTTATAATTCACGCTGGATGACAAAGAATCGTGATGTCAAAGGACTAGGATAAATGCTTAGGCTCACGAGCCGATGAACGACTTGGACACCCACTTTTTGACATTTCAATCATCGCCATGAATCAGCAACATGCATTTGTTTTCCACGGTTCTTGTCTTTTCATTATTTCTTTCTTTCTTTAAGTATCAAACGAAATTTACATCACTAATTCTTCGACAATTCGAGGCTTGCAAAGCGGAACGCTCGAGAATTGAGATTACGATGAATCATCCCTTATTGTACGTTGAAGCAAAGACTACGACGAAAAATTGCCACGAGAGCAGTTCTGTTCGTTCCCAATTTAACACCGTGAGCGTGTTCAAGATTCGATTTTTTGTTTCTCTTTCTTTCGTGTACGTTTTTTTATGTTCATATATTTTTGTGTTTATCTTTTCCGTGTCGGCTGGTGCGTCTTTCAAAGCCTGACAGCTCCTGGAATACAGTCTGAATTTATTCCTCCCTCGAAACACGCGTATTTACAATTCGTCGTGTTCCTGTAAACAATTGAAAAAATATATATATATTAGTAAAAATGTTCATATTTTTTTAAACTGTTGATTGATTTTTTGAGTTAAGTTTTTTTTCAGTAACGAGGAATTCCACTTGAATATCGCTCATGTATATCAGAAGTGGTGTTATCATCATTTATTGGAATATCATTATTTTATCCATGTAACTAAAATAGTACTCGTGTTTATGATAGATTGTTGTTTTTTTTTCTTACCTCAACTTCGGGAGTTGCGTTATCTTCTTCCGGATCATCATCCTCTTCCTCGTCGTCGGTCTTATCTCCCTCACCAGCCTCTTTAGCCTCCTTCTCTCTCTCCTTCTTCTCCTCCTCATCTTGCTTCTCCTTCATCTTCTTCTCACCTTCCTGCAAAACAATCAATAATTTCCCCTCACAGTTACTAAAAGATTTCATTACCTCAATTTCTTTTTTTTTTCAAATCAAAAAATTATCAGCAACGAGGAATTCCAGCATTTTTATCGCTCATTATAGTCAGCCAAGCTTTTTTCATCATTTTGTGGAAATAAGGAAATCCATTTATTCATTCGTTTCAAGAGGAACGAAAATAGTTTTTTTTTTTGTGAATTATGCCATTTTTCGAAAAAAATAATATAATGTGGTAAAACTTACGATCGTTGGTGCCCAAACGTCAGTGCCAAATTTGTGGGCTACATCAGGGTCATCCGTGATGAGAACGTTGTCGAATATTGTACCAGATTTGACTTGCCAGAGATCGAAACCGATGGCGCAAATTTCATCGCGTTTGTACAATTCGGGATCGGGACTGTATTCAGGATTGTCAATTTCCGGATGAACCCACGGTCCTTTGTAGTTCGGGTTGTCGATTTGTTTGGGTTTCCATTCGCCCTGGAAAATATAACAAGATGTCCGTTCAAGATAAAGCATTCGTTTTTTTTCTTCAATATTTCAAAATCAGTTGGTAGAATGTTGATTTTGTACGAAATGAATAATCCATTCAAGAATTACTGGATTAAATTGTCTCAACACTGATTGAAGTGCAAAGTTATTTAAGCGCTATGCCCACACCCAGTGAAGAATTTTATTCTCCTTCCATTGACGACCTTCAGTGCCAATACAAGCGAAATGCAGGTGCTTTTTGATATGGAAGGTAAAATCTTGTATTCATTTGATTATGCTGGAATAAAAGTATACCTTGTAATCGGGATTGTCGATCATTGGTGCCTCCCATTCTCCGTCCATCTCATCATCCCAATCTTCAGGTTTGCTGGCCTCGGGGTCAGGAATGTGTTCAGGTTTGTCCCAATCTTCAGGTTTCGTGTCATCGGGATCGGGAATAGTCGGTTTGTCGTCCCAATCCTCGGGTTTCTTCTCTTCGGGATCCTTGATTTTCTTCGGTGGCAAGAATTCCCAGTCACTTTCCAAATCACCGGATTCGACAACTTCGTTGTCGATGAGTACCTAAGCAAAAACAAATTAAAAATGTATTAAAACGAGGCTCATCAATATTTAACGTCATTAGTATTTATATAAGGGAACGTTAGAACGATTCATTTAAATAATTCAAAATTAATGTTGGCCTTCACGAACTACGAGAACGATAGTTTTCATTCTTCGTCACGTTGCGTTAGCGAGACAATCTTTCCTCTTCGAGTACCTTCAGCACTTGCCCTTCGAGTAAAAGCTAAGGGCATGTGACTCGAGGCTCGTTCCAGAGATTAGATTCAGAGAAAATTTGTAACGGCTGAGCCACAATATTAAAATATTTAAAATCGTAGAAGTATCTCTACTACCAAATGGAAACATTTTTTTCAAAAAGCCATCAATGTGACGATAAAAGATTGGTCTCTTGTTGTTTCAAGATTAAATATAATTATTGTTTATGAGAACTTCTAATGTTTTCCGATTATCTTGTAATTTTTGGGCTGAATTAGAAAATCGTGGTAAAACAATCATGTTCATTTATAGAAAAATTACATCTTCCGTCAAAATAAGAAATTTCATTCAATGGCGTACGTACCTTGTAAGTGTTGTCGGGATTAACCACGAGAGTGTACAGATGAGTATAAACATCGTCTTTGCAGCGAATATCTTTATTGATCAGGAGATTCTTTCCCTTGTAGTTGAAGATGACGTGAACCTTTTTGGTTCCCGGTCCGCAAATATCGGGTCCTGAAGAACCAAATGTCGTGTTATATAGAACCACGTGTAAAAAATAAATGAAATTTATAGGATCGGAGGAACTCGTTGGAAAAGTGCCCGGAAAAAGTATGGAAATACCGAAAATGCGCGTTGTTTCTTTGTTAGCGAAAGAAAAATTCCTTGGAATCTTTCCAAGTTTTCGAAGCCACGATATGTTTTTGTGCATATTGTCAGTCATTTACGTCGCAGAATTTATTTCTTTATTCCTCTGATCCGACCACCAAAGTATTAATATTTCGAAAATTGGTGAATAATTTAATGCATGCGCTCTATGTTTGATGTGGAAAGACATACATTGTTTCTCTACGTGTACCTGGGAATAGTATATTGACTAACACAGGGCATAAAGTGAGAATTTTGCTCTTCGAGTTCCTATAGCACTAAAAAACCAATTTTGGTACATCCAGTGACTCTAGGCTCGTGTAAAGATTCAAAAGCATTCAATTTATATCTTTAAAAATTTTGTTTCCAAGTATTGAGATGAGACTTGTAAAATTACTTTATTGAAACGCAGACATCTGAGTAACGGAAATTGAAACAAGATTGTTTCTGTTTTTGATGAAAATTCATTAATCAATATCTATGACGAGAGTTTAGACAATTACAGAAAAAAAAAAACAGCAGAGATTGATATTTGTTGGTGCAAAATCTTACCGAACATGAGCAGGTACGGCGTCTCTCCGTGCATATCCTTGCTGTCCAACGAGCAATCGAAGACCTTGACGTAACCGCCACCGCAATCAATGTTTTGTTCATGTTTGACAGTGAACTGAACAACCAGCGGTTTGTCTTTGTTGGTGAATGGCTCGAATTTGGTGCTCAGAGCATAGAACCTTGCGTCTTGCGACGTCTGGATACCTATAAATGAGATGTTCATAAATATCGCATTTTTCTCTCAAGCTAGGATTTAAAAAATGCCAACTCTTTGTTTTTCAACAAATGTGCCTGCACTGGGTACCTGGAGTTGTACAATTACGAAACCCAGGGCATAAGCCAGACCTTCTTTCATTTCCGAGTTCCTGTAGCACTTACCATCCATAGTTTTTAAAGAATAGCATGTGACTCTAGGCTCGGTTTCAATATTCAACTTTATATTCAATGAAATATCCAGTTCATGAATGATTTTAAAAATTCAAAAGGAAAATATACATTTTTTTTTCTTTACACAATCATGAATATTTCAACTCCACATTAATTTAGTTTTTCTGACCCACTTGAGATAAAACTTCAGCCCATTTTTCAGGACAAACATGAAATTTTTCAGACGAAAATGTTAAATCAAAAATGCTTAAGTTTTAGATTTGATAGAATTCATAATTTCATCTTCATAAAATGTTAATTAACATATCAAAGTTATTCACATTTATAATTTTTAATACATTTTTCACGACTGTGAATCCGAAATTTTCAATATTTGTATGAAAAAAAAAAAAAAAAAAAAATCACGTATGCATTAATTTCTTTGATATATTTTATAAGTTTAATAAATATTTCGACATTTTCATAGTCAAGAAGACTGCCGCATTAGTCTGTTGGCATCATTATTTGAATTTTGGCTTGGGCCCTTTTATTTCCATAGAACACACCCAAATTAAAATGGTGGCAAAAACTTTGTGAAGCCCCCTTAAAATACGGCACTGACCACCGCATGTACTCGAATAATAATAAAATAATCATTTTATCGATGAAACAAAAAAAAAAACAATTTTCACGTACCTGTATCTTTTTCATCGTGGTAGAACTTTCCGGGGGTACGGACGAACTTTCCGAATTCCTTGCCCGGATGTTCCGAGTAAGTCCAAGTTTCTTCCCACGTGTCTGAATATGGGAGATGAAATTAATTATTACGATGAATATAAAGGAAATCTACGTGTAAAAAGATTAGCCAAAGGAGCAAAAGAGACGAGTGAACGAATTTCTTTTTTTTGGACCATGCGAGATAAAGTTATGGATAGGCTACCGGAAGCGCTAAGAATCGACCGCGTGGCGAGATAATTTTTTTTCCATACTTTAGACGAATTTCTCTTTAAGAATCAAAAGGCTTGTCTCGTAAAAGCGTTCGAACTTTATCTCCTTTTTATAAATGTTTTATTTAAACTGGATTTATTGACCGGGGTTGCGTAGGATAAGAAAAAGTACGGAGCGAGAAGTAATTGAGGAACGTACCGCATGATGAGAGAAGCGGCAAGCGAATGAACGAGCTAAAGCACTAACACGATTTACTGAGAGCAAAGCAAGCCGAGCGGGTGTCGCCACGAGCAACGATTGGTGAGATGAGAGAGAAAAAAAGCGACAGAGAAGAAAAACGTTGTCGCTTGATCGTTGCTTATATGAAAAGGAACTTTAAAGATTTCGCCTTATTGAAAACCTGCCACGACAGAGATGAATCTCGAATCCGTGTCTTTCGTGTCCGACAAACCGAAGTATACACCGAATGATTATATTAACTTTCATCTTCTCGTAAACAAATATTTTTTTAAATAAATTACTATGAGACATCAATAATCGGGACATATGTAATGGACACATATTAAGAGCGGCGAAAATATAGATCAGCCTTGTAATTAAAGAAATTTTATAGTGCCGGTTGCTAAGTGAAATAATGGGCCAAAATAACGCACATGTTAAGCATTATTTATTTTTACCATGAAATTGCAATTTTTCTACGATCTAAAGTCATCAAACGAAATGTAGGGTGTGGTGGGTGAAAAACAACGCATGTTATTCTTTTTTCAGGCGGAAGGGATAGTTCAGAAAAGGGGAGATTCTAAAGATGAAAGCGACAGAAGTGAACGGAATCCTGTAGTAGATTTTTTTGCCCGAAAAAACAGGACATTGGATGTTAGTCATTTCTGTTTATAAAAGAGTTTCTCGTTGCCATACTAACGAATTTACTCATATTCTTCAGTTAATTTTTCTTTTTTGACTTACCATCGTCAAATTTCTCTTCGTAGTGAACCTTGGCGAAGGCGACGCCGATCACCAGGAGCAACAGGAATCCACAAGCGGAACGCATTTTGAAGACCCGCAACTTTTATTGAGCTATTTTATACCTCGAAACACTTAAATATACGTGTCTATATGTTAAATATACTTATTTTGTAAAAAAAACCTCCACCGATCTTATACGCGCGACGTACTAGCCGATAATGCTTGAAGAACGAGTTGCGACTGCCAAGTGTAGGCGACAGCCGGGCCAGACAGATGGAGTGTGACGATTGGTTGAAATATTTAGCCCAATCACGGCCGACCACGCTCGAGAACCATAGCGCCACTCACACAGTCGCGGTACGCAGCCGCAATAACGCACTTCGGCTTGGGCACGTTTTCACACGGTTCAAGGTGCATTCACAACACAATTGATGGTATTTCTTCAATTTCAAAATACAGTCCATAAGCTCCAGAGGTAAGATAAATTGATGACTTATTATAACATTCAACCATTTTTCGAGCGGCGATGACAGTGCAGGATATTCGATTAGGAATCATGAAAGGAATCAATGCCACTGCAAGATTTATAATTCTTTTCAATTTCTTTTGTATTATTTTCTTTGATCGCCTTTCAATCTTGAACAACATGTGTTTATTTGTTTAATACTTTGCTCTTCATTCCTCCAAAGTCCTCCTCTCATTCGAAATAAGAGAGACAAAGAGATCTTATAGGCTGTCGTCTTCAGAACATTGCAGATTGAAAAATGCTAGACTGGGTTTTTCCTATAGAAAAAAGCATCATTTACGATTTGTACTTCTTGTTTCTTATCTTTATTGTGCCCAAGCCTTTAAACTGTGTGATTTATACGTGATTCAACCACTTCTATTTAGCTGTTTATGCACACATGCGCACTATCGTTAATTGTGGCATTGTTAGGTTTTTGCGTTTTGCGAGCGTGGGGCCGACAGGACATTTCCCTCTAACCTCGAAAATTCGACTCACGATTCTTCCATGCACATGCGCGGCTGTATTGCCATAGATTCTGTAATGAATAATATCATTGGAATTCGAGTCATAACGAATTACATAGAAAAACGACGAATTTCTACGTAATTAAATTTTGAGGATATTTTCTTAATTAACCATTCAGCATTTGCCACGCTATCTCTTAAAGATAAACCAACGTATAACACATTCTGTTTATTCCGTATGATATAGCCTCGGAATAGAAAGACATATCTTTCAGCCGATGCACGAATGGCACACGCTCATTGGTAAAGCAATCTAACGTGCCACCGACTGCCACGTAATTTTTACTCACCGACATCTCGATGGTGGCAAACTTGACTTTTTTTAAGCTTTTATGAATTCGAAGGAAAATATGGTTTGTGTTGATATCGAACTGCGATATATACGAATAAACTAATATTCTTATCGAAGCTGCGATTACAAAAACATGTAGCAGATATATTAAATAGGGAACGTGGATCACATGAAATACATGCCCATAACAAAATATGTCATACGAGGAAAATGCATAAATTACAAACGTAATGAAATAAATAATATCTTTCTATGTCAATAAAGTATTTATGTCAAATTTAGCTTGCACATGGATTTTCGTCATTATTTTTATACGAAAAAAATTCATTGCATAGGACAAAATTTCACGTAGACAATTCTATGAGTTTTTATGAATCATTGAAGGTGAAGGCGATTCAAGAAACAGTCAATAACGCAACTAATTTCTCTCCTGGTAAAACCCGATCTACAGAATTTTTCTTTTGATTTCATTAAAATTGCCCGCCTTTTTACCCCGTCATTTAGTTTACCATCTTGTCGCTAGAGTTCGCGTAGATGTTAAAATCTGAAAACACTTCGTCCTCGTTTGCAATCGTTGCTATGACAACGAAACGTGCATCATATGGATATCAGGATATGACCATTTATGTCGAATGTTTTAATGTATTTAGTTGCGAGCTCGCGAGTATTCGTTGTTCGGAATTTTTACATATTTATCATCGAATAACCTAAAAAATGATTAGATCCAAAGCGACTGCCGCTCTCATGCGTCTCAAAGAAATTGACAAAAAGTATAAAGTGCGATACGATGATAACCAAGAAAACGACCGATCGAGCGAAAACACAGAAAGTTTAATAGGTACACATCGTCCGAAAAATCATGATAACATTGATTCCTCAATCCCTGTGGAACGAAAAATACTAAAACCCACGTTGAATATTAAGATACCCGATGCTTGTTCCGAACATTTTGAAACTCGTTCTTCGACATCTGACATCGATGTTTCCATACGAGTGACCTCGGTCGAAAATACCTCTCGTATTATTACGCTTAAAGAAAAAACGCAATTTTCGGAAGTAAGTGACAAATCAAGAGGTACAAATAAAAGTGAAAAAATACAATCCACAAACGATACTGAAAATTCACAACCACAAACACAAAAAAGTGAAAATACAATACACATGGAACAATCAGAAATAATTAATGACCCTCAAAAACAGCGATCATTGACAGAAATTGAAAAATCTCCTTCTGTCACGGAAATCGATGAAATTCTAGACAATGATGAATCTGTCACTGAAATACTTGATCACTCTCAAATCTCGAATTCAAAAAGTTTCGAAAATTCTGAAACCAAACAAGTTGCTGATTACACAAAATTGCAGATTACAAAAAATGATGAACCGTTAGAGAGTAATAGTTTTTCCGAAGCATCTACAAAATCTGAAGGCTATTCCAATGATTCTTTTGAAAGTTTTGACAGTGAAGAAGAAGGCTCAAGAGAATCGCGGAGTCAAAAATCTCCATTGCAAAGTCTTGTTTTAGAATATCATGTTGGCACTGAGAAAAAATTATCCTCAAGTAGTGAGAAATTTGTAACAAAAAATGATGGAAATTCATATAAAGAGACATCCAAGACCGATATTGATGGAGAATTATCAAATTTGTCTGTATCTTCGATTTCCAGTGAACAACGATTACAAGTTGAAAAACCGACTCGTCAAACGACAAAAATTCCCAGTGTTGCTCATTCAACTTCAGAAAATAGCAAGTTAGATCAGTCCATTGAAAAACTAGAATCGTTGAAAGACAGTTTCACATCTAGCGATAAAGAAGAATTATCGACCTCTGCAAAATCTTCAGATTTGAAAAATAATAAATCAAATTTGGAATCGAATTCAAAGACTTTGAAAAATAGCATCAGACCCGCTGGTCATAAAGAATCCTCCAATTCCGTAGACTCTTTGGACTCTGTAAGATCTAGCTTAGATCCAACTTCAGGACTATCGACAATTTCTAGTACTCCCAAAAATCTTGAAAACCAAGGCTCCCAAAAATCCATTAGTAAGAAAACAGCAACCTTGCATCGCACTCAGGAAGATTGCATGGATTCATCGCAAGATGAAAAAAGTTTTAAAAAACGTAGAATAAAAGATATGAAGATTTGTGGTGTTTCTAAAAGTAAAGTGGAAGTAAAAACAGCAATTACGAGAGAAAAAAGGGATCTTGGCGGTGAAGTTTCATTAGGATCAGAAACCAAATTGTCCAGAGTACAAAGTAAATCGCAAACGAGAACAAAAAGAAACAATTTGGCTTCTGAAAACAAAAATGATTCAACTGGGAAACAGAGACTTCAATATCAGAGACAGTTGGAAAAAAATACACATGCTGAAGCATCACAATCGTCTCGATTCCATCCACCTCCCAGAAAAATCGAAGTCCATGATTATAATGATCGAGAACTTCGATCGCTTGGAGAGCAAATGAACAATTTGCGAATCGAGCAGGAACGAGAAGCAATGCTGTTTTGTCTGAGAAACTTCGATGAGGATGAAAGAAGACTTCTCTTGTGGCCTAGTCAACTAAGTGGCTCAAGAAAACCAAAAATTCCAATCATTAAGCCATTGGACTTTCCGAATGTGGCTAATTTCACCGAACCTGGTACAACTGAGATTTTTTGTATTTTCAGCTGTGTGCCTTATTTTTCTTTAAATAAGAAATTATGCAATAATGAAAACCTAACGCATTAATTAACACAAACTGTCCATTAAAAAATGTGCAATTGAAATCTAGCCAAGACTCCCAAATTTGGAGCCGTGCATTAAATAAGCTTCGTATTTTTTTTTTTTTTTGTCTTCATTCAATTTCCAATACCGGAATATTCGAATTCAAAGTAAACTTCGGAAACCATACTCTGTGGAACAGATTTGTCCGACAGCTTCTCAAATAAATCAGTTCAACTTTCTCTAATATAATGTACGCCTCAACGGCCCCTAGGATATGCAAAAATTAATTGACACTTTAAATAACAGACGTGTTTGGCAAGATTTTCATTCAAGATTTATTTGTCTTGTTTCATTTAGATAGTACGATGGACAAGAATTCACTTTACGTCGACGTTCATGGAGAAATGTTGAAAAACCGTATCCACGAGATTCGGCGGTGGCTTAAGGACCAGTTTATTTTGTATCGTGACTACTGTGATGTGGCTGCCGCGATCAACGCTAAGTACGCGGAAAAACAGAAGTGTGAGAGGGTGAGTACATTTTTTTGTTCAAGTTTAAATAAAAAATCATGATACAACATTCTATGTAATGATTTTTTTGTTTCCGTTTAACTGAATATGTACCAAATGGTACAGCATTTTAAAATCAATTAATCTTCATCGTTATATTCATTTTTTTAAAACTTCTATTCATGAAAAGTGTGGACGCTGCTTTAGTAATAACTTTTAAGAGCTGAGTATCAAATTTAATGAAAGTTGGAATTCATGAATTTGACTTTGCATTGAGTTTAAGAAAATCGAGATTACCGAGAAATTTGAAGTTACAAATCTTCAAGTCGATCCTTAAGCTTTGAAAATTTTTCGTATAGTTATGACGTAACGTCAATGATCGTCGTTCGCACGGATAAGTTTTGAATCTGCATGCGAAATAATATCTTTGAAATCGGAAGTAATTCGAGTCTAACGTTTTTACAATCAAAACGTGGACCATGAGAATAGCAATAAGGAACGATCCCTCACGTGAAAACAAATGCACAATACATAATCGTCACAGACGAGAATTAGCAACGAAGAAAGCCACAACGTTGGCATAACATTTTCACGATGGCATATTACGTGTTCTCGGAAGTCTGAAGCTCGTGTGGCATCATTTTAAAGCCGTATAAATCCACTATCTCGCCTCCCGTAGGTTCACCCGCGAGATTCATCAATTAAATCCATGATTCGAGAGAAATCGTGTGTCTTACAAAGTTGTATAAGTGCATGAATTTCGTTTGGAGTTGGTAAAAAAAAAAAATCGTTCAGTTACAAAAAAGTAATTGAACGTTGAAGAAATAAAAATCTCAGAATATTTGTGCAGGATTTGTTCCTCAAGAACAGATCTTCAAGTCAGAATAGTTTGAAAGAAAAAAACAAATTTCATGAAAGTTTACTCATTATTGATTTTCAAAGTAAAAAAGTAAGAGTTACCCTCCCTCGTAGGCAACATTTCCACGTTAATTATCATTTTGGCAATTCTTACATTTTTTATAGAAAATTCAATTTTTCAATCGCAATTATCGTCGACAAAAACTGCATCTAAATTATGGACATTGACTATTCGCATAGCCTGTTTACTAAATGATTTACTTTGTCAATCAAATCTGGATCAACTTCGGCCCAATATTCGCATTCATAACGAAATATTTTGAATTTCGTTGAATAGCGATTAAATCGAAAAACGGAAAGCGCACAACACAATAAACATTGTGCCGATGCAGTCAAATGCGGAACGTCTTGATTTTTTGCTCCATTATTTTTCTATTATTCATTGAATTCGAAAAAAGTTTTGACCCATTGACTAAAGGCCAGTAGCGCGTCATATTCAAAGACGAACGTCATCGTATTAATGACGCAATGAAAGGATGCTCATACCATGTGTGTGAGAAAATAAGGGCGATGACGTCAATATCATTCAACGTTTTTGCACCCTCTACATTATATACTTGATCCGAGACATAGAAATAAATAAGGGAGAAGGATATAAAATTTGGTGACGGCGCACACGTGTGCGCGAAGATACGTGCGCGTTCGTTGATGTTTCCGATTAGCCCTCACTCGGTCTCGCGGGGTGTGTAGATCAAGAAGCTATAGGAGAGGACTCTGTGGTTTTTCATTGACGTTGTACAACCATTCTCGTGCAGTTCTCCTCCGACACTCAACGCCAACGGTTCGTCTCGTCCTCTCGTTACGATATTTTACTTGGCATTTTTCTTAACGCTGAAATTCATGCGATCACTTAACGTTTACTTGTTTTTCTTTCTCCGACACTATTAATCGTTTGATCATCAAATTCCTCGTCTCGTCAGGTTACGATTAATTGACGGGATTATTTGAAGGATTTTAATCGACATTTTTCAAGGTGAATTTGTGCACGCCAACTTTTAGTGTATGCTTTGGCTAAGGACGTTCATCTCGTATATTTCAAGAGCAAACCTTGATCGGCGTGCTAAAGCACTTGCCGGAAGTTTCTTCCTCGGAGCTTGCTAGACGCATTACTTCCCATCACGCGAGCTTTCGGTGAGAACACAATTCAATGTAAATTATTATGATTCAGTTGTTATTATTAATCAATAATTCGCTACAAATGTAATAAATTATACAATTGGAACGAAGTATACTTCGTAGTATATTTCATTATTTGCCTGGAAAATTCACAAATTCATATCTTTTCTCAAGAAATTGAAGATTGATATTCGTTTGAATTTGTGTGTCCGGTTTTTTTCCGCGTAAACAAAAAGTCAAAACACTGGAACTATTTTTTTGTATATTGACTTGATTAATTGATTGACAACGATTAATTCATTGAAACGAACGTTTGACGTGAGATGGCTGTTCACATTAGCGAATCTCATGATATTTGCAAAAAAGACAATTTTTAGAACAAAGATTATAACTGACCTCACAATTTTTCTTCTCCACATTTCTTGCGTCAGTTATGTTAGTAGAAAAATATTGTGAAAAAAGTACGGTGTCCAAGTGTTCTAATGCGTGGAAGTGTAATGTGGGACACATGAAAAACGCACTTCGGATATACCGCAAAAGTCAATTAGCCAATATGTGCCATGTCGATGGTTGTAAGGCGAATAAAGCCGAACGGATAACGTTACCGGAAGTCCATGTTGAGATTTAGAATAGAGGCGAAAGTTATCAATGTAAAAAAGCGGGTTTTTTTTTAATAGTAAAGTGCTCGTACACTTAAAATGGATGTTTTCACAATGCGATTCATTGACGAAATGCACGAACGTTCGAACCTTGTAAAGAGGTTCAGGAACTTTAACTATTCAATAAAATATGATAATAACACCTCATTTAATCATATTCGAACATTCGGAAATACAAGGAACAAAAAATGAAAATTAATCCAAAGACAATATGAATCCATCGTTAAAATCGTTTTATCGGATCAATCATTAGATTTCGTAGCTATGGTATCGTAACAAACATAAAATTATAGGTAATTGTGATTATTCATGGATCTATTGGAAAAAAAAAAAATTATTGAGAAATAAATCATTTAGTACTGATGTTAGTTCAATTAGAATAAAAATCGAGTTTTGCGATTCTTCATTCGGTGGTGATTTTACAATTTCGAGTGTAATTATTAGCACTACTTTCGTGGGACAAATATATCTTATTGTTGAAGAAGATTTAATTGCACAAAATTGTTTTGAACAATGAATTCATTACGAAATAATAGATTATACTTATTATACTGTGCGAAGCTTTGGCTCCACTTTCTATTTTGCGAGTAGTAAAGCACAAAGACAAAATAGCAGTGAAACTGATTGTTCATTAGCAAATAAACACAAATAATAATTATTACATGTTCTTTGCGATTATGCATAATTGTTTTTTCATTCCTTTTCTCGTTCTTTTTTTCATTTTGTCGTTGCTCGCATAAATTATGAAAGCACAAGCTATATACCTGTTACGTATAATTACCGGTCTTAATCGAATGTGCGGTGTCGACGAGATTTTTTCTCGTCTTTTCCGTTCGTCAAACGACTCTTACTTGTCCAGAGAGCGAAACGCTCAGCTTGGAATCATTATAATATCACAAATTGCATTACAGATCACATTCGAGTGCAACGAACAGTTCTATTTGCTCAAATTTTGTAAATCCAACCAACTCAACCAACGATTTTTTATTCAACCAATTCTAAGACCATGAAGTTGAATGAAAAATAATATATAACCTCATATTATTGATACAATATTCAATTACGTTCCTATTTCATAATGTTTCCATGGGCACATCCAGAGCACAGATTGTATTTGGGTAACGTCTCGACGCTGTGCGCCACGTGACGGTCGGAGTAAAAAGCTTTAAATTCGGTTACTCAAACCAACCGATTCGAATAGCAATTTATTTGAGTGATTTGAATATTTGAAAAAAGTGTGGTAACGATTTTAGTAGATCTTGATTAATCTTCCTTTGGAGTTTCTAGAATACGATATTATTATTATTATTATTATTTAACATTAGTGTTAACGATGTTCGAATAGATGAAACAAATATGAAATGTAGGAGATAGTCCAAGGTGTTAATCGAGTTATAATATTAGAGAAATTTGAAAATTGATTGCACGAATTTATGCTAAATGGGGTAATAATACGTACACATTTAATGATGAAATTAACTTGTATGTATGCGAATGAATTCAGCACATAACAGTGTAGCATTGGGTTTAAATTTCGCAAACCCGCGCATGAATGCTCACGACCGTCGCGTCATTTCACGACGAAAACTCGGTTTTGCTGCTGTTGTCCAATCGCTCGTGCGTGACATTTCGCCTGGAGGCACGAGAATTGTGCATACTGACAATTGGAGCACTCCATTTTATCGATCCATTTGATATACTTAGTGGATCTATCACTAATACACATTTCATGAATCAAATTTGTAAACGAGTGCAAGGCATAGAAAAACGCAATACTGAACTGCAGTCATTGCACATATAGACCTACATTATGCACGATTATTATATCCGTAATTACAAAGGACAGGAGAAATGAGCATCGAGGACAAATTCATATACGTCAAAACGAAAATAGTAAACATTACTTACCAACATCAAACATAGTATCGACGGCTGTTTGATTTCTTTCTTTCCTTTTATACAATAACGATTGAAACGAATAGTCCTTGAAGACATTCTTGATTTTTAAATAGTCCGTAAAATAACGGTTATTATCATCCTGGAGAATAATTTAGCGATAGACCTTCGTCGTCAAATTTCCTTACTCGTACGTAAACTACTTGTTTCGCTTTGATCCAATGAGAGTTCTGAAAGAGCCTCGATTTCTCTTTATCGATAAATAAATAACACATGTAAGGATGTAAATAACGTAGGTAGGTGCTGAATGAAAGAATTGTACGTGATTTGGTACCTTGCCAAAAAAAAAGTCTCGAGAGAGTCCTTGAATTGAGATATTCCACAGAAATTCATTTTTAGTGCCCGAACATAAATACATTGAGTACAGAGAACACAAGATTTTCGTTTGGTCAAGGTTATAGAAAATAATAAGCTCATTATTTGTGCAACGAATGTTTTTTATTTGTATTTTTTTATTTCATAAAAAAATGTGTAGTATTATTGATAAAGATTCCGGTTTTTAAACAACGCGTTGGACAATCAACAGCTGGGCATGAAAAGTTATCGGAATTGAAAAAAAATGTATTCAAACAATATTGCAAGGTCAATAAAACAACGTTTGTACCGAATAATTGAATGTCCCCAGCTGTTGAAACAATATCGCTCTGTTGAGGTTGATTTACTATAAAAAAAGTAAAAATAAGCTCATTTTCGAAGGAAAGTCACTTTTTCTCAAGTCCTATCGATTTTTGTTTAATAATTTGTGTCATGATCGCCATTCCATAATTTGCAAATAAACTGACCTCTTCCGATGTTTCCGGAAGATGAGTGTCACTCGCGAGTTTGACCTTTTTCATACACGGTTAATTTTTTCTGTCATTAATATAGTCTGGACATTAATATGTCGGGGTCGAGGATAGAAAATCGTCTTTGATAAATCTACCCTTCTTCGTTCAATCAACAAGCAGTCTCTGTCGGCTGACTATGGTGCAGTCAATGGAGTGTAAAGAAACTCTCGCGTGTGTAACTCTCTCTTTCTCTAGTCTTCGGTTATCATCTTTGTCGAGCGGCCATGATCGAATTAACAAGCTTCACGTAGTATCATGAATGATCCTTTTTTTTATCCCTATTTCCTCATCGCCAATAATATCACTGCAAAAACAAGTGTGTTGTCGAGTGCGTTGAATCAACGCACTACACGTCTTATACGTGAGTTGTTTAGGCTAGGCGTATTTCAACAACACACGTTGCCCAATACGATGTATTGAAACAACGCGCTAGAGCGTGTTTTTTCAACAATACGGCTCTTTCCGTTTAAATACTTTTGCAACACACATTATGGGTGTTAATTCAAAACGGGTAGTAACATTCAATACACTTTGGTGTATTGAAACAACGCGCTAGACCGCGTTCTTCCAACAATACGGCACTTTCCGTTTATATACTTTTTCAACACACATTATGGGTGTTAATTCAAAACGGTTAGTACCATACAATACACTTTAGTATTGAGTTGGATTGGTATGGGAGGGGATGGGATCGTAAAAATCTAAAAAAGGTATACGACATTAAAAACATAACTGACAATGTCATGGTGGGCAATTTTAAATGTCAAATCAATAAAACAATTTTTTGCCAGAGAAAGAAAGAAGAATCCCCGGTCGTTATAGCAACTTGGCTTTACGACAAATTTCGAAATCATATATGTACCCATTTTTTAAGCATAGAATCTCAAGTCATGAGTGGTGTAGTCGGTAGCGTGCGTGCGTTTAGAAACAGAGATAGGCAGGTAGGGCAGTTCGAATCCTCGATAGGTAGGAAAATTTTCTCCGATAAAATTAAATACAGACCCATATGAAAGGGTCGGATTCCATCAAAGATGGCAAAAAAAGAGTCCGCGGCTACAAAAAAAAAATCTTTTTGTTTCGTTTTCGTTGAAAGAACAACCACTCGGTGGTAAACGTGTATATTCGAGCTTCAAGGTCGAACGCGGTTTAAGCGCATTGATACAACACGGTTAGCTGCGTTGTTACAACTCGACGACACGCGTTGATACAACACGGATACCTGAGTTGATACAACACGCCCTCACGTATTGATGTTACACGTCTAACTGCTTTAGTACCACGTGGTTAAAAATGCTGGAACAACACGAATAAAACGTGTTGACTTGAACAACAACGCGGCAAGAAACGTGTAGAAAACGGCCTCAACGTTTACACGCCTAAAGCGTGTTGAAAAAACACATTTGTTTTTGCAGTGATCGATACCCGTTGTTACACAATAAAAGGCGTATGCACACCGGAAGTGTGGTTCACTCATCTGTATGTAATGGCGAGGGAACTCTATCGATTCATAAAACGTTGTATGCCAGGATCGTATTATTTTCGAATGAAGGAAAGGGCATCAGATTTAGTAATGTCAACGGAAGTTGAGCGAGCAGCGAACTGAAACTTTGTTCCATACATTCTATTAATATTATTACTTTTCATCATGTTGGGATTAATCAATAATAAATTACACATTATCATTGAGTTACATTGTTACAGTAGTCTTTCACTCGTCCAGGCAAATACTTTAACCATCAATTAATTCACTAAATGTTTATCGAAATATCCGTTGTGTTTCTGTGCAATTGTGACGATTTATTTGAATTACGTGCACATGGAAGAGCGTCGAATTGCATTGTTCATCGCCATATTTTTATTTTTATCGTTCTAACGAAAAAAACCTTAGTATTATTGGCGAATTGATGATAATGCAGTTTTTAAGAAACTTTCAATAATTCAATTATGGAAAATCGTAAGCATTTACTAGTAAATAAAAATAATGATTTTATACGCTATACACTTTCTAAAAGTAAACAAATTGTCATTTATTGATTATTTCGTTGATTACTGTCACTAGTTTGTTGGTAAATTTTCCGATAAAAAATTCCACAGACGGTTCATGAAGACTTTTTGACATGGCTGTGGATCGTTAACATTATGCCTCACCCGAAACTCATCCCCTTAATAGCAAAATTCTTGACTACAAGAAGCCCTGCGTGAAACCCGAAAAAGCCGGAAATTGAGAGAAAGTATACGATCCCAATGAATCATCGTGTAGATAGTATGGTCTGACCTCACGAACGAGGGTGAGTGCCAGACTCGTGCCAGACGATAGCGTTCCTTAGATTCGTCATTCTCCGTCCTCCATTCAAAGTGTCCAATTCTCTGCTCGGCCCTCCCCTACGCTCTAATCTCAAGAAAACTCCAATCCATCACGTCGATTGCTTTTTCAAAATCGTTTTATTGCATCTCAGCTCTGAATCATCGAGGCCGAGGGTGTCGTTAAAGGTCATACTTAAATTTCAAATCTGTTAAAAGTTCCAATTTTCGTGGTCACAACCGTTAATAAAAAGAAGGGATGATATAAGTACATAAATAACCATAAGATGATGTGGCTGGCAAATAGTCGTAATAATATTGGTCGTTTTATGATTTAACGACGCTGCGATTGTCATGCAGTTATCGCAGATACTGTCATAGAAAACTTTTACAAATTATAAAGAAAAAAATTAACTTTACCTTAAAAAAAAATACATTTTCTTAATGAAAATAGTTTTTTTCCAAAGCACTTTTTCTCCAGTAACTCGTCGTTAAGAGCTGGACTCTGATCGCTAGACTTATCATGTAAGAATCATCCTACGCACTTCCTTTTTAATTACAGCCTGAAACGACAAGAGCCATAAAAATTCCTACAAATTTCAGAGCCAAAGAAATGTTTAAAAATAAAACGAATGAGGAGAAAACAGGAAAAAAGGAAAATAAGAGTTGTGCCCTAAACGAAAGTAGTCGCGTCGGAAGATTTAGCCGCGAAAATAGCAAAAGACGAACATATGGTAAAGGGGAACTCGGATCAAAGGGTGGACAAGTTTGGCTCGTGTGTAAATATACTGATGCGCGTGAGTCTTTGGCAAGCACGCGACCGAAAAACGTGTGCTTGGCTAAGAATAAGAAGAGACGTCAAAAGTCAGTGAAACGCAAAACTCTAGGCTAACTGAGTGGGTATTTCATGCAACGAGCGGGAGCGAAAGAGTAGAGAAATGAAATGGAAATGGCCGATCTTGCGTTCCGAGTTCTAGACCCCCTTGTCCTTTTCTATTTCCACTCTTCCACGTAGTTTTTCTTTTTGTTTGTCGCCCTACGTGCATTTATATCCGAAAACTTTCTGTTCATGCAAACTCCCTTTATACACGCTGGGCATTTAAATTCGGTACGCTCACGTAGAATAGTCCATTCAAAAAATAGTACCCATTATAATAATGAATTAGATTAATTTTCATAAATCTTAATTGAACTACTTTTAGACGTTTGAGCCATAGTAGGACTTATTTTACCCCATCTATATTGTTCAGCAGTTTTTTGATTTGTAATCTACTATTTTGCAACAACGAAAAACAAGGTTTTCCGATTCTACATGGTCCCCGAGAGATAACGTTAATTTTTTTATGTTAATTTTCTCAACACCGATATGACGATATTCTTTGTTTAAAAATGTTTAAATGTGAATCGAATGGTTCCTAGTTAACTGTCTTTTACATCAATGTTTTAACAATTCGCACACCCTTTATACACCCATAGCATATATATAACCTTATACAAACGTCGTTTTCCACCTGTATCCATACGCATTGACTGTGTATATTCAGGTACATACGTATACTCATTATAGCATAAGGTGTGTACTGTAGATATACAGAAAACCCGTCGTGGACACGGTTCTCGGAAGTACTCACTCGGGACCCCAAGCGTTCGAAACGCGGTTGCTTGGATTCATTGCAAAGAAAGATAGAGACGGGGCTAGAGGGAGATGGGAGGGGAGGGGGAGCAAAAGACTGGTGAGGGCTCATTACGAAGATCAGTGAGGAAGGTGGACAGGGTTGCTCTCGAGCCCCTCGCCTGTCTTCACGTCGTTTTATATGTAACTGAAACATATGGTCCGACCATGTAGTCTCTTTCTTCACATCCACACACATCACGTATATACAACGTGTATATAAATTCAATACTTGTTAAAGCACATGTGGTCTGTATATTCTGCTAGCACTGGTCTCCATAGACTTGCCTCTTGGCGTGACAACCTCGGGGAATGGATAATGCAAACCCTATCTATTATGCGAGAGTTTTTTTTCTTCAAATTAATACTGAGGCTGCGTAGTATGAAACCATATTGAAATTGTATAATTCTTTAGTGTAAGAAGACAGAGACCGATACCTCGCGTCACTGGCAAATCTAACGCTTCAATCGAATATCTATAATTTTAAGCTACGCAGTTCCAAATTAAGGGATAAATCGGATAAATCCGAAATCAAAGAGGCAGAGATATTTAGTTAACGTGTTCGATTAGATTCAGTTCTCTTTGTTCTCTTTTCTTTTTTCTCTCGAATAGGGAGTGTTAACTTCTCGACTTTTGACGTCATGGGCCCATACAATCTCGTCAAGATCGGTCCATATGCTTAATCGTTAGAGTGTGGCACGTTGTTCAACACTATAAAAAAGATAAATGTACTTCGTGTGACGTAGTTTGTTTTTCGGATTATGGGAACCATTTTTCAAGTTTCTCGAGTGTCAAAGTTTCCCAGTGAGCACAACATTTTTTACTTCTTTATCGGTAGAAAGGCTGATCAATGAGCCTCTTGTTGCCATCATAATGTCGTGGCAGGTTTTTGAATCTTTTCTCCTGGTGGAAAATTTCCCGGGTTTAAAAACAGTCACAGTAAACATAATTTTTGCTATCGAATAGTAACAAAAGTGGTTACCGTTTAAACATTTTTTCACTTTCATAAGAGGCTCGAAAAAAAATGTCTCAATGGCAACCGGTCTGGGATGTTTCTGATAAACAAAAACACTGATTAAGTGTATTTGATTGATAAAATATTTTAATCAATTCCAAGTGTCAATACCTCTAGCTGTAACGCCGGTGCTTTTATGTCAAACAAGACAGGTGTGCAAATGTTTTCTGCTTAATTTCCTGGACTGTCCAGCCACTAATATGTTGGCGAACAGCGAAAAAGAGAAACAAATAAAGGGCCAAAGAGAGAAACACAAGACGAAAGAGAGGAATGGTACGAAGTAGAGTAGGATTTTCAGACCGAAGCATACAGTTGGGTTTCAGTGTGTATGACCAGTACTGTTGACGTTTGGCTCAGCTTCCGGCGGCTTTCAGGCTATCGAGTTAAACGTTCACATACATTTATCCACATTCAGACAAACACAAACGTATTAGTAAACATACACACATCTAGAAAACCGCTCACGTCTGGCTTGTCTACCGATGTTGGAAGCGGTTAGTTGAGAGAGCCGACAGTTGCTCTCTCACGAGAGTAAAACTTCCTAACGTGTCATCATCGACCACTCAGTCGATACCCGTTTACTATCCTTCCCAAACTTTGCCTCTTCTTCGCTCATTCTCTCCCACATTTCTATTCTATTTTTATTTTTAAGTCACATCGAAACTGTTGTGACTTACATCTTCGTCTTTCTTCTACCATTTTGCATTCACCCTTCTTTTGCTTCTGGTCCTTCGTCCCACTGCCGTTTTCCATTGGATAGACCGAGAGATGAACGAGCTAAAGAATCTTTCATCTTCCTCATTCGTCTCCTTGTTCATCTCGCTTTCGCACTGGATCACCTTGGTCCGCACCGTCGATTCGCAACTCAAACTGAACGAACCAACAATCCACCGCGCGATCTTGATGTGGTCCTATAAAATTCATGACGTAGGAATCATGTTCGTATATCCGAGATCGGTGCAGTCTCCTTGTGCATGAAGTAAGCCTCCGCGACAAGCTTCACCCATCAAAATATACACGAGAGACGAGATCCGTTCGGTGACCTCCGCCCGTTTATTTCCATGACAAAGATTCTTTGGAGCTTGAAACTGGTTTCTTCTTCTTCTTCTTCTTCTTCAATCATATAGATACCTGGCGCTAACAACCTCGAAATAGGGGAACAGTGGTCTTTGTACATAGCATCAAACATCACTGTCTCAAATGACACCTCAATGGGAACTTTTCGATTACATTTCATCGAAGAATAATTAGG
The DNA here is from genome assembly GCA_013761285.1 of Campoletis sonorensis. Lineage (NCBI taxonomy): Eukaryota > Metazoa > Arthropoda > Insecta > Hymenoptera > Ichneumonidae > Campoletis > Campoletis sonorensis. The sequence continues at coordinate 1,554,734 of JACEOJ010000111.1, forward strand.
ACTAAATGATTAAAAAAACAACATATCCGATTATATCTTGATAAAATATTCACTGTAAATATAGAAAATACAAATATTTTGACATGATTTTATAATTTTCACATTGTTATTGCATGTTGCGATAATACAATAATAATTGAGAATTGAATAATTCTTGATAATATTGCGCTCATGTATTCATCTTAATTATTGACGTCATCGTACTTTATATCACGATTCAGAAATCTGAGTTTCTTACCCGTACATGCAGAATCAAACTTCGTTCTCTCCAAGATCAGAGGAGAACGGAAAATTCCGATTAAAAAAAAAAAAAATGAAATACCACTTTAATTTCTTTTGAAATACTCTTTTGATAAACGTGAATTAGTGCGCCAAGCGAAATTTCGGACCACATCCATTTTGGTGATGGTCATTCAACCATAAAATTAACAAAAACCAGCTTTTCGTTCGTTGACTTCGTGCAAAGTGCGAACGTTCAGTCTTCTAGTGATTAGCACAGGCCCGAGAAGTTTTCACGGGCATTTTTCTTTCGTTCTTTGAGGTTTGCAAGATTTTGAGAAATTGTAAAAGGTTTTATTACAATGATTCACATAAAAACCTCAGTAAAATTGACTCATTCGGTCACGTGGTGTTATTTGGGGCAGTAAAGCGATTTTACCAGAAACTTTGTGACAGAATTTCCTGATCAAAAAGATAAAGATACTTTCGGGCATACCGCAGCCATCTATTTCGTTGTACCAAAATGATGGTAACGCTCCTAAAACTTTCGAAGGACTCGTCACTGCACGTTCTCATAGCCCTGAAATTTTAAGTACATTATAATGGTGTCATAAAGAATGAGGAGGTCAATTACAGTTATCACGGACCGAAAAATGTGAAAGCAACTTAAAATCGTGGGTATTGCGACTAAGTTTACTTACTTGACCTCACGTATACCGTTTCTATCGAATGAATAATGAAAAATCTCGTTCAATTGAACGCTTTTAATATCTAACGGATTTCGCGTGCATTCATGAAACATTTCGGAATTCAGATATTTCATTACAAGATAGTTACAAAATTCCTATTACCTTCGAACTCTACTTTTTAATAATTATTTCAAACCCCACCGGACGATGTAGTTTTCCACTGAATGTACACATTATTTTGAAATGAATTTACCATTACTCATTCATTAAGTAAATATTGGAATATAGCAGCGTTAGTATCGTTTATATATGTTCTTTCGTTACTGAATCAGACAAAAATGATAGTACACATGGATTGACTCGTTAAAAACAATTACGATAGTTTCAAATGGAAATGATGAAACTTGAAGAATTTTGAATGCGATTGAATACGTGGGAAGTGAAGGGTATAAGAGTTTGTAGATATTTGGATCGTTGTTGCGGTCAGTACGTAAAAGAGGATGAGGGCATCAAGAGGGCCTCGATATTTATACGATGAAAGAAGTATAAAGAGGCAGCCAGCGGAACAAAGAGAAATTACCGGACAGAACGGAGAGATGTTGGGCAATCAACATCGGATTTCGTAATGATCGACCGGCGAATACAGTCCAAAGTATTGGTAGCGTTTCAAGAGATCGTGATACGTATACATATATGTCTGACTACTATCCAGTTTTTTTTTTCATTATTCCTGCTTGTGTATTTCCTACCGCATATACCTGCGAGAATATATATATACGTAGTTCGGGTTAGCTACAAAATGTTGGTCAGACCGGTGTTTGAGAAACTCCGAGACGAAGTCGTCGAGTAGGCGTTGGATAAAGTCCATTCTTATTAAAATAAATCGACGATAGATATTGAACGAAACGATTATATTTTTTTCCCAGATTTTCGTCTTAATAGAAAACTTTCTTCATTCTCATCCATCCATTAGTCCTCAATTCAATAACATTATCCATTTTTATCAAATTTGATTGACATTCTGAGCAAAAAACAATACTCTTTATATACTACATTGTCGATCGCACAATCGTGCAACGACGGATTCACGTAGATTCTGTTTCTTATCCACAAATCTCTGTGGATATTTAGGAAAGTGAAATTTTACTTTTCAATTTGTGAACGTAATTTCTCTCTATTAATTAACGTTTCCCCAAATGTTCTAATACTAAATATTCTTTTTCACTTTTGTTTCCGTGCCTTTTTTGACGGTTAGAAGATTATTTACATATTTTTTCCCACACTCTGTACTATGAAAATGTGTATCATACATATGTACACACGAAACTATGCGTCCACGCACATGCATACACATAGAAACTGATGTGCACGATAGATTGTAATTAAATTTGAAGTAATGGGAAACGGGCGCGACACAGTTCAATCAGGGCTGAGAGTCCCGGTGTTCCTTGATCTCATATAAACATCGTGTGCCTACCTATTCGATATGTTTATAGGCATTAAACGTTACACATACGAACGAACATTCGAACATGTCACATACACACACAGCAAAATGACGCTATACTAATCTGAGGGTTATATAGTCTCTCTGTGAGTTGGAGTCTGAGGGCAACGGCAGTCTGCTGACGAGAAAACAGACACTCTCAGGGCAGCTTCGTTGACTACTGCTTTCTTGTATATAAGCCTATGTTGTTTGTGGCATCGGCTAGTAAAGAGAACCCACTCGGCACAGGTTGCATAACGGTTTACGTCGTGAACTACCATCGATATATACACGTACGAGGAAGAAGCGAGAGAGACAGAGAAAAAGCGAGAAAAAAGAGAGAGAGAGAGAGAGAGAGAGAAGGTTCTTTTGAGCATAAAGCCCTGGTATCAGATGACTCGCAGGTACAGGGAAAAAGAAAGAGAATAATGTATGTACTCGAGCTGGTCCTCAGTTGGTATTCTCTCCGTTTCTCTACTTTTATCGCAAGTTCATAGCTATACCGGTCCATTCGCACGGTATTGAATCGATATACTGTGCCCCATGTCTGTTAATTGCAGTTTCGAATAACGATGAAGAAAAAGTTAATTGTACTTTTCGTGATATAAACACTAATTTATCGAAAGTACTATTCACAGTAGACGTTAATTTATAATTCGACAGTAGTGCGTGAAGTTGAGCGTAGTCCATTTTGCAAAGCCATTAGTTTTCCCCATTTTTAACGTCAACTCTCCGCAATTATGTATTTCAGACCGTTTATCAGGTCTTGGGATTATCGTTTTTTACTTCTTTATCATTATTTTACAATTTTATCATGTGTTTCGGGCTTTCTTTTCGAGGTATTCTCGAAAGTTTCCAAAATATTATCTCATTTTTTGGGAACAAGAACGATCTCTCGTGTTTTCTGTAGTTGATTCAATATCACAAGTTACAATTCCGACTGTGCTTTCTAATCCCTCGTATACTGCCTTAATTGGTTAATTCCTTGAAAGACAAAGTTTTTTTTCTTTCATTTTTTCATGTATACAACTATAGCTTACAAAAAATGAATAAGAGATAAAAGCCTGAACAAAATACAAAGGCTCTTCGTCAAATTGATGCGTATTTACCTTTGGATACGATCGTTTGTTCGATGAAGGTTCATCGGTTTATCCACGTTGTCTCACGGACGTTATACTGGATTTTTCTTACCATCGAAGATCGAATGTGAGTGAAAAACCGGAAGTACAAGATCTCAATATACTATTGCACTTGATTCCTTTCCCGATCTGTCCGAGCGAATGTTGCATGACTTTTTTAGAAATTGCGTGTCTGTTCTCCTTGACCAGGCGAATGATAAATACTCACTGCTTGCATCAGGGTCACTATCTTGCACGTCTTGGCCGTCAAATGTCGGAGCTTCATTGATGTGAGAACATTTCAGATTTCAAAAATCATTCGTTTTAAAACACATCTGGAATCATTGGAAGTGAAACGTTGAGGGAGAATTAAATTTTCGAAATTTGCAGCCGCATCTCCCTCGCATTTATCGGCGGCTCATACCGACCGGTCCATACCCTTGAAATCAAAAAGTCAGAAACTAAATCCCCTAAAAGTAGATATTTTCATTCATCTTCGAGATAAAGTCTATTTTACATCCCACGAAACCCCCATTAGACCAGAAATTCATTTTCCCGTGCATGATACAAATTATGATAAGTGGCATGTAAAAAAAATATGTGTGTAGGTGTTTCTCTACAGTATAATGCATCTTCTCATCAATGTTACAAAAAGATTTTAAAAATTGTGTCTCACACTACGGCCGTGTGTCATTTGCCACACGAGTTTTGCCAACAACTTCACGGTTGTTTGACAAACGAGTCGGAGAAAGTGTGGATTTTATGAAGAATGAAATATTGTTAATAAACATGAAACATTGTTTATCACTAAGTCGCACATGATACACCATCACAGGACACTCGTGTTAAAAAACTGATGAATAGCAGTTGTACGTGCACTAGGTTAGTTAAGTAGTATTCCCGAGTTATACTAGAAATAGTTTATAACTAGAGTTATAGTTAAAGCGACATACGGGTCTAACGAAGACTCTCGATGTTATTACAAACGATAATAGACGTTCTGGTTGCGCTAGGATGAGAAAGTGACAAAGAAATAAAAGCAGATTTCGCGTGTGGTAGATCTCCAGGGTTCCGAATATGAAAAAAAAAAAAAAAAAAAAAAAAATGTAAGAAGCTGTGGTAAAGCGTGAAATTTACGTTGTTGAAAAGGCATAATATTGATGCATGTTTATGCAGAGCTATGCAATTGCGAAGAAGTGATTAATTGATTGCATTTCGCGGAGGAGCTAACGAGGTCGTACCGCCAATTTTTTTCAACGAGATTTCACGTATATGAAGTCACAACTCTCGCGTTCGAGCGTGACGAGAAGCAGACGTCGAAACTTCCTCCGTGCACGAATACCGACGACTTTGATAATAATCTTACTTTTTTCATAAATATAAGTGTGTTTATGGTACGATATCTTGATCGGCGAATCTGTGCATACGCAGATATAATGTAATAACCAGTAATATAATGGATCGGCAAGAAATTCGCTGAGTCTTGTTGAAGATTACCGGACATCCCTTTTGTTATTTCGAAAATAATTATATTTATGTAATTATACCGCCGCTCAAATATTTGCTTTGAAATGGAAAACAAACAAAATATTAAGGCTCGCGGATGAATTGTTGTTGAGACACAATAGCATTTTTGAAATGTTTATCGATTCAACAATCGCGGATTAATTACAATTATTGTATACGTTTATATTTTCAAACTCTTTGGTTGGATTTTATGAATGGTACTTCAATTTATCTAACTTGTATTTTTGTTTTCATTTCGATGAATTTAATTGAGAAAAAGTCAATTTCCCGTTATCGCGCTGATATTTTATTTATATATTCCTTATCCTATTACGCTGTGAGTTCAACATTTCTTTGCTTGTACGCGGTTTCCCCATCGACCGATTCGACATAGGATCGTTGCGTATTGTATAGAACAGCGGCGTTTCGAATCACACACTGAGGGAATCGGATTAAACGCGCTGGTAGATCGATAAAAGCGATTAGGATCCCATGCGTAGCGGGAGATGTAACCGGACGCCGTTCGGAAAGTATGTTCGCTATCGAGAGTTCTCCGCAGTAGTTACAGGACTCGTCAAGACTCGTCGAAGGTCCTTGACGAACGCTTCAGCCTCGGGTCGCATCACGACCGGCAGGCGAGTTGGCAGTCATCCATGAAATACTCTCATTTCTTCAAAATTCATTGATCGTTTTCTTAATTCCGTTTCATGCAATATTTAAGTCAATTTTTTGTCGAAGTCTATAAACTGAGGTTAACAAGAGATCCACTATGATGAAGATTAAGACGAAGAACGATCAGTTTATTGAATAAATTGGCTCAACCTAAAACATAAAAACTTCCGTACGATCGATCCATAATGAATATCAACATCACTCTTCTCACATATTGTGATCGTTCAAAAGTTTTTGAATTATTTTGATCCATGAACCCGCGATGTTCTGTTGAATACACTATAGTTTCCAAAATTTCCATGACTAGATATGATGTTGCCGAATGAATCTATCAAAAACGAAATCGTAGTATATAGATTTTAAAAAATCGGGTTTTTAAAAATAACCACAAGTCCAATGAACGTATTCGACATGATTTGGAAACCCGTTGAATCGGTAAAACCGATAGAAGTTCATAAAAACCATCGTTTTTATTAGAAAAAAGATCGCGGCCAAACTTCTCGCACACAGGAGTGTGACGGATAAGATAGTATCAAGAGTCTAGCCGTAAAAAGTGGTAGACAAAATTCGCCAAGGAAGACATGCGAGCACTGCTCACACTCGGCGGTTATGAAAAGATAGTCAAACTAGTATATGGAGGAGAGACTTTAGCTGCCTGTTTCATCTTGTGACGTTGTCGTTCCTCGAACGGTACCAACGCTCATAGTCTCAACAAAGCCAACGACATGAACTCTTTCAATGTTTTCGCTCCGTCGCCTCCGTTCGTCCCTCCAATCTCGTGCTTCTTCATCTTTTCCCTTTCTCTCGTATTATACTTTTGCCGCCATTTTCTGTAGCCTTTATCGTTCTATCATCCTGAAGCGACGTGTTAAACACCGGTACCCAGGAGAAAAACTCGCGTCATCATTATCTCGGAGGGTTGTCCAAAATTCCGCAGAAAAAACATGAGCAGGGCATATTTAAATCTTTTTATTTTAATCTTTATTTATCCAAAGGGAAGGACAGTAATTTAATTTAAAGAATTTAATGATATAGAAAAATTTAGCAATTCTTAGCAAAAATAAAAACACGTTTTTGTTTTTATTCTGTTTTAAAACAAGCTTCGAACTTATTAATCGAGCTTAGTCACTGGAACATCATAACTCGTTTTGTCTATAGTTCCAATCAAGCAAAGCAACTTCCTTGCTTCGCGATGTTTACAGCCGCAGTTCTGGTTGGTGCACTTGCCACCTAATGAAAAAGCATTATGAGAATCTAATTGAATAAGAGAGAAGAGTACGTTTGCTGAGCGTCAATTCTCTTCAGAGTTTATTGTTCGTCAAATGGCGGAAAGAAGAGGAAAACCTATTTAACTAATCTACATTAAGTGTTGTTTATTTTATAATAATTTATACTTCCAAGTAAACAACAACAGAAAAACGTAGAATAATTTCTAGTAGTAGAGGTTTTTGAAAATCTACTCAATTAAAACGAAAGTTTAATCATTTGAAACATCGCAGTATTTTCATAATTATCCTGATAGGGTCTCAGAAATAAAGGAGAATCTGACTCTCTTGCCTTTATATCTTTGTTGTAATATGATTCGTTTCTGTCTCTATATAATGAGAGTTCGTTTGATAAATGGACTTAAAATTTTCACTCTCCTAAAAATTTAGATACTTTTGCGCAATCTCATTTATATTCCCGAAAACAGGTACGTATGCTGGGAGAATTTTTATTCTCATAAAGTGTCACAATTAGTTTTAAAGTGAACCAGTTTCGATGAGGCGATATAAATGTTGATATGAATGTTGAATGGGATGGCGTACCGTAGAAAGTCTTTCTCATGGCGAAGAGAAACATCATCACGTTCTTAAAAGAAAACAGTGAGCAATTACACCGAAGGCGTAGTATTCTTTTGAATGCACAATATGCTCTTTTTTTCAAGCAACTTTGAAAAAAAAAAGAAAAACAAGTTTGATTTCTGCGACAAAAAATTTGCTTTAAAAATGTATAATCGGTACATAATTGTTTATTATGCTTCGATAAGACTTTCTTCATGAATGTAATTCCGTATTTTCAAATCCTCGATTAAAATCAAAGAGGCAATATATTTAAATTGTTACTAAAAATAGATTCTGTAAAAATTTGAATGATTGTAAAACCCCAGGGTCGGGAAGTCTTTCTCACGGTGTAGAGAGTATTTGTGCAGGCTATATAGTTCGCTGCACATGCAAGCGTTATTCACAGTCCGGTCCTCCCACTTACGTTGTGCAGCGGTGACTTCTCTTCGGCCTGGACACTCCCGTAGCCGGGAAGAAGCCTCGGATGAGTCACGAATGCTTACTATATATATATAAGTGTACTCGTACCGGTACATGCACTTTTTTATATTAATAAATAAAAAAGTGTTATCTATAAACAATAGATAGTTGCAATAATAAATAGATAATTGCTATAATTATGGCAATGGTTATGATTATTCGTTAGATTCATTCATCTGGAATGAGAACGATCACATTTTTTATCTAGTCGCCATGATTATTCGATTGATGCCATCAAAAATTGTAAAAAAAGAACCCAGTTTTGTTTTTCAAGTCCGCAAAAAAGGATTAGCGATGTTAAACAAAGAATTTTGTTACGTTCCGGTCACGTCAGCTCGACAATACATACGAATGATTTATTACCTGGCATGGATTATGTTTCATTTATTATAATGAATGCGCATGTTTATAAATTTTTCATAGCCATTATATATCCGTAAGCTTTTATATGCGCGACAAGTGCCTCACGATCTGACAATGTCCGTGCACGACGACTAAATAATTTTCACTCGTGGGAGCAAAACATTTGATGCAGAACAATCTGAGCACTTACGTGGTTTAAACGTCCATTAAAGATTCATTTTCCGTAATCGTTTCTAATGTCCTCATTCCGAAACTATAAGGACGAAAAATACCTGATTCAAGTATTGATGGGATAAGGAAAGAACGAAAGTCGGTTATGTGTATGATATGTAAAGACGTGTGTTTAGAATTTTGCATAAACTGTATTATTCCCACTTCACCAGGAAACTTGGTATTGGATTGTTTGACCCACAGCTTCACTAGGACATTTCACGAAAAACTAAACTGGATCCTAAACCAATAGAAACATTGCCATCTGAAATTGAATTTCATTGAATAATTTGAAAAAATCATACAATGTTAGAAACGCTTGAAACTTCAAAACTAATGATTTGAAATCCCGCGCTGAATAGCGTGAACGGATAGTACAAAATATATTTGAAAGAAACAGGCAGACTCTTATTTTGTTATTTATTTACTTAGACGGAATGAGGAAAAGGAAGAGATGAAGTTTATGTATTATTATTTCATTTAATGCGATGATTTCTCCGTGGACGTGTGACTTTATAGATTCAAATACATTTTATACTATTATAAAGGAGCACGAAGAATGGGAAGTCGTGGTGGGATTCACCTGTTTAAATATAAATATCAACTTTCAATCTGAAAAAAATACGAGTATCTTACACGTGTATACACGCGCAACCATTTTCTCGACATATAATTGTAATTACAATCTTTTTCGCATTGCGTCCCATTGTTCCGCCGTAATAGATCGGGGCCAGGTCTTGCATACTCTTAACGTTATAGTAGAAAAGAAAATCCCGACAGGAAGTTTCACCGCTTCGTTTCTGAGTGTCATAAAGAAGCCTCTACTCATACACATTCAACTTACAACATTGATAGGCTTGTACGAAAAGACAATATGCGTAAAATTTACATTTACTAACTCTGAGTGAACCTTGACAATGCTTAAAATAAATGAAGTAAATGTAACTGAATATTTTTCGATGATGACAAAATTTAACCATTCTAACAGTACATTTATAGTTTATCCAGAAACCGTCAGCTAAATATACTGTTGGGGTGAAAATTTTTTGATATTATCGCAAAATATCTAGTTGACCGTGCATGCATTCAACTAAATAATCAACCTTTCCAACAATATTTTTTCCTTAGTAGTAGCGCAAACAAGTACTGCGATTGCTGATCTCGAAAAATCAAACAAAAATCTCATATAAATCCATGTGAATATTTACGACTCGTCGTAAATTTGATGTATCAATGCTATGAAATGCGTTTTAATAAGATAACTTGATCAACTCATTGATTGTCCTCATTACGACGAGTTCCATGCCGTTCGATAAGCAATTTATTCATTTTATCAAAAGTTCAACAGTTTTTGTACGCTTTTTTTGATGTCGTTGCATTTTCTTTGACGAAATTATCTCCCGCGGAGAACCCTGTAGTTCCCGTTATTGACAGTCATATATGTATTATTTGTCAGATACGGCGGCGATCGGATTATATGGTAAACGGAAATAAATCGGTTAGTTGTTTTGTTCACTTTAATTAGCTCCTAGCCGCCGTTTCTTATCAAGAAGTACATTGCATTTATATGTCTCTCTCCCTTATCTTTTTGGCGACGCTTGATTATCTCTTGCCTCTTCATACTTGTTGGCAGCTTCAGTTAATAACGTTGAACAAGCTCATTGATTCATGTTTCGTATATGCAGAAGCGATTAAGTCGCTTTTTTGTTTCTCCTATTTCATCGGGGGAACGAGAAAAACAGTTTAAAGGAACTTTGAATCTTGCGACATGAGCGATCAAATTCATTTGTGTGTTTTTGATTTTGATTATCATTTTTTTCTTCTCGATGTGAACAGGCTTGTGTAATGCATAAAGGATAGTCGTATTTATAAATACGGATTTCACAGCTGTTGTTTTTTTGTTCATTTTGTCAATTGATTCCAATAACGGGAAGTCGTCATTCCATTAAGCCTATTTTCGTCACAAGTTATACTTTCTATTGCGAATATAATTCCTAACGCAATTCCTAGGTTTGTTAAAAAAAAAACTAAGAACTTGCGATTTCATCACGAAAGACTCGCTTATTTTATTCCAAAGGCAAAATTGAACTCTCTTGAGAACTGAGTCATCGAAAGGGCCATCGGAACGTATTTTTTAATATAATTGATTACAGCTGTTCGCAGGTTTTGGCAAAAGAATTCAGTGGAACTTTCACTTGGAAGTTTGTTAGTACAGCGAAAACTTAAATTCATCAATTGAGAATGGAAACCGACGTCAAAATAACTTTCGTTGGATTCAAGCTATATAAAAAATCGGAAAACTATTACAATTTTGATTTTATACCAAATGATCTTTTCACATGTATGCTTGCAGTATATGTGTTTAGTAAAATATGTATAGAACGTTGGAATATTTGGTCACAAAGCGCAGGAAAGAGAAGTGAGAATCGAAACAAAAAGCGTCAGTGTTTGTGTATTATATCGTCGACTTATGTAACGAGGTCCGAGAGTTTCCGCTCGGTGTAGCGTGGAGGTTCCGTGCAAAGCTCTCTGTGAAGTCTTATCCCGTGTTGGCGGAGTACCCCGAGAGCGTTGTCCAGCCGCGTGAACTCCAGTACATCGGAAAGACCTATTGTCTGCACGGTACAGGGACTATCCACTTCGCCTACCTCATCCTTGTTTTTCTCTCTCTCTCTCTCCCTCTCTCTTGCTCTTTCTCCCACTCGCTCTTTCATTTTGTCTCTATCATACTTGTCTCTGTTCCTCTCCGTCGGTCGGTCTCATTTTTAAAATCTGTTCCTTCGTAGTCGGCTGTAAAAGCACGAAGCACAACGAAACGAACGAGACTGGAAAGATCTTTCAGGACTTATCAGCCTGAGAGATCCTATTTGAGTGAATCTCGTCAACTTCCAACATATACGGAAATACTTGCACGAATCAACTCAAAATATTTACACCGCTGAGACATCGATATGCCACACTTTTAACCATTTTATTTATTTATACACCTTTCCGTCTGGTTATAAAGGAGAACAGCGTTAAACTTTTATTTTTCTCGAAAACTCAACTGAGAAAACTTATAAGCAAATGAGACAAGAATAAATCTTTTTAAACAATTAGTTTCCTTGTAGTTGAAGTTAAAAGTGCAACTTAATTATCGCACCAAAGATCGATTTTGGCTTGGGTCAAATTGACCTTGAGTGCGGAAAACAAAATGACTGGACAAATGATTTTAAAAATCTTCATTTCAAACAAAAAAATCTTCTGCTCGGAAAATACAAAAGGATGAACGTAATATGCAAGCGACGATTAAATATGCCAAATTTCATCGTACAGTCTTTTTCGAAACGCATCTATTTCGAAGGTATGTTGATTTATCTTTTGATATTAAATACTAACATACGCTGTGCGAGCTACTGAGCTATTCACAATTTTCAACGAATACGGTTCGCTTAACCGTGATCCAGTTCCCAACGCATCGGCTGCATTAACCGTTACGCACCTCGAGCAACGAACACACACACACGAGATTCTCCATGTAGCTTGTGATCTCATACAAGACTTGATGCCGGCAAAGAGAGTCAAGTACAGTGGCAAAAAAAAATTCAGTCTGCATCACAATTTGCCCTGTAGTGACGAATCTTCCTAAAATGGCCGCAACGTAACATGTAATTGCTATGGTGGGAGGGATATACAAAGTAACAAATCTTTTTCGTTGCCTTACAGCGCTTCTCGCAATTACAAAACAATGGGTCGATTTGGGTGATATCCCCGTTTACGGTAATTAATACACTCAGCGAATATTCGTAAGCTTTTCAACTTGCCTCTTTTGTTGTTTGTTGTCAAGATCACCATCGAGTCACGAGTATAATTATTGAGTGCGCATGATAATCTATCTCCAAAACTAAGTGGTACAGCCCAAAAAGGTGTAAATTGTTGAGGATTTTTCGTCATGGAGAATAATTGTTGAAGGAAATGATACAGTTGTTCACTCGTTCCGTGTGATCCCAGAATTGGGTCGCAGAAAAAAAACATCGTCGTTTTGGTTGTTTGCAAATTTTTCTTAAATTCTATTCAAAATTCATTTATTTCAGCCAATATTTCCTTCAACAGTTTCCGTGGGAGTTCGCATTTTTTTGTATCTACACTCGCTGAATTTGCATTATTAGTGAATATTTATCTGGCACTATTTTTTTTACATACATGGTGATTCTTGGAATTTGTGCTTAGCTAACGTTTGTAATAGTTTTTCAAATGGATCTCATGAAAACCGGATCGTATACATTCGATCGTAATCACAGTACGAACAAACAAAGCCTCGATTGCCGGTCGGTCGAGTAAAAACAGTGATCGCACTCTATTCCATCGACAAATAAAGAGATGACGTAACGCTGAGAAAAAAAATGCATGAAAAGAGTCTATTAAAAGAATATTAAGATTAGGATCTACAGTTGGACAGGATATTGTGGAAAAAACTTTGGAGTTTCGCCCATGAGTCCGCACTGCAGTACGCACCGAAGAGTGATCGTGAGATCAATTCATTAGCATTGCCCGAGACCTCGAAAACAAAGAGAACGATTAACGAAAGTAAATAAGCAATTTTTACACGTGATCATTTTTCTTCGCTAATTAGCAGTGCGAACAAGTGCATATTATTCGATACCGCAGAGTATCGAATTTTGCATGCTGCAAAAAAATTGCAAAGTAAACAAACAAAAAATAATGAATTGGTAAATTTTTCGAACACATTTCTCATTTGGCAGTGTCGCGTTTGTGTGTTACCTCGTTCGCACGTGGGGGTTATTTCGTGATTGCTAAAGAAGTCATCGTCCTGCAGGGAATCTCCTCTCGTCGTCAATTAGAGCATCCGGGTAAAAAAAAATTACGTAGAAAGAATCAAGTAACGAGTCTCTGAAGCTTCCTCGTGACAAGGATAAACGACATTAACGTTCGTACACCTTTCGTTTTTCGTTCCTTTTCATCGTGTCTTCGTCGCTGAAGAGTTTTACGACCTCCCAGTGAGAAGTCGACGCAGTGAACGAAATGTGTGTGCGCCCGCCACTCTCAAAAATCTTTCAGAGCTATAGCGTATTTTGTGTATTAATTTTCCCATGATTTCGGAGTACAAGATGTGACCAAATCATATGATTCAATTCTCTACTCAGGCTCACAGACACTTCTTGTACCAACCCACGAATGTATATAAATGCATACATAGGTTTTCGATGTAAACATATTACTGACGAGAAACAACGATTAAACCGGTACCGGCCTCAATGAAAACTCGTTTCGATACCCAGGACTCGTTATGATGTCACTCTCGTACCTCTTCGTCCCGGAAGGAAAATATTTCGTCGCAGTGCTCTTAACACCGATGTAAAAAATTGAATGCTACTCAAAAGTTAAAATGCATGTGGTTTATAATCATACTAATCGATTAAATTGTATTGATTAGCATTATTACAATTGTTCTCAACAAAATCTTTACCTTTTTCCTCGTATATTCTGTCTACATCGGCAGTTGACAAGATTATTGTTTTCTATGTACTGCCCTTGAGACTTATTCCGGCCAAAAAGAACTAAATAATCATTATAGAGAATCATTTTTCAAATTTGTCACGGTTTTAAATATTGCGAGTGTCTTTATTTTTCTACAGATTTAGTCTTCAAGTCTCAGATAATGATTGTCAAATTATCTTCTGGCATTGAAAACAAATTTTCGACTCTATAAGAATAAGTCGTTGCAATCCAACGATGTGAACTCCAAAATCATTTCCTCGATCAGAATTCCGAATGGATATTTTCAAACATATCAGCAGTAAATTTCTCGAGTACCAAATGTCAATTCATATTGTTATCAAACTGTATCAAATGTAATGATTATCGATTGAATTTGTATGAAACAGAAACTTCGGTTAATTCGTTGCTACATTTTTTACAAAAAAAAAAATTCATTTCGGAATTATAGACCATTTTCGATCGAACAAATAATAGAAATCATTAAATATGGCCGATTTACATAAAAGTATAATATACCAGGTGTGAGGATCCGGATCGCTCTAACATTCAGGTGTTTTTGTTGGCTTCATAAAGAGTATACGTATACGTTGTACAGACTCTGCGATATATAATACAGGTTTCCTCGTCAGAGTTTATCATGCTCATCTGGGCCTATAACGAAGCGATTCTCGATGGGGTAATCGACTGTCAGTTGATACGTAGACTATGACTGTGTATCTAATGCATATATACCTTCATATATTGAAGTTATATAGGCATATACATGTGTATAATATGTATACTTCGCGCAGTAGAATCCTCGGCAACTTGGAGTAGAGAACACACCTCACCTTTCACCCTAAAGTAACAGTACAGCGTGGAAAGGCGGAGAATGGGTTGCTAACAGAAGCAAATAACACTCCCGATGCACGCTCTTACTCACTTCTCATACCGCTATGTTGTGCTACAAATTTTTCTATTCCTCGAAAAAAAAGAAGAGTTATATTACACCAATAAACGTATCTTTATTAAAATATGAAATAGACGACATGAAATAATACAGTACTTAAAATATTTTACTTTTTGCAAAAATATCTTCGCTGGGTTAATCAGTTTGCAACTTTTCATGAGAAAAATATGAATTTTAAATATTTTTATATAATTGAAGGCTGTGTTTTTTATTCATGAATTTTATGAATACAATATCGTTCAATCGTCGGTTATTTATTCGATGTACGGTTTTCGGTCACACGTGAGAGACTTCAAACGCGGAATCGACATAACTCATTTCTCTTACTGGTTGGCTCATTTCTCTTGCTCTCTCTTTCTCTCGACCGTTATGCGCCGAGAGATCTTAACGGCTCGTTTGGACGAAACAAAGCGCCACGCAAAAAATCTCACAAGGACTATCGCAAAGTTTGTGAAGCCGAGTCAACGAGTTGTTGGAGAATAAAAATGCTTGATTTTTTGGACCCGTATATTTTATATTTTTCGGACTCAATGTGGAGTAGTACGAAACCTTTTTCAAAAAGTTGTAGGATTTTCAATATCTTTTCGCATGTTTTTTGGAAATTCGAAGTAAATTATTTTGTTTATCATTCAATTTTCTCAGTTCAACAGAGGATTGGTGCCAACACTCATTTCTTTAAACATTTATGTAGATGATTTGACCATCAGTGAAACTACTTCATGCGTTATTAATGATCGGATCGTTTATGTTAAGAATAATTTTTAGGTTAACCGTCGTAAATACTACCCAAAAAAGTTGTAACTCCACATATTTTCCATCGCACTAATCAATTCGACTCTACAAATCCTATTGGAAAAGAAACTTTCATTTCTTCGAAAGGAAAAAAGTGGATTCTCCGAAAATGCGCCTTTACTTGAAAAAAAGCTCGAAATTCAATTAATTGTGTAAACAAAAAAAATGTTATTATTTCCGGAAACCGCAAGACAATAGCGTTGTGTATCCTCTCTCGATTGCAAGTATAATCGCAAGTAATAGTAGTTACAAAATTTACAAATAATTAGCCGAGAATTACAAAAGTTGCGTTCCTTGAAACGCAATCGTCGAATAATCTTAGAAATAAAATCATAAATAAAAATGTTTAAAGCCAGACAGTGGAACGAGTCGAGCGATCTGAGTTTCGCGTTGAATACGTGTTCTTTGCCGGTTGTGTCGATTTTTATATGGAGTGCAGCACAGACTCGATCACTGGCTCACCTCTCTTACTCTTTCTCTTTCTATCCCTTGCTTCTTCTCTGTCTGTCATCCACCCACGTCGTGAGATTCGTTAAGGAGAGGGGGACCATCTTCCTCCTTGGCGGTACTATAAACCTCGACGAGGAAGAGAGAGAAAATCCCCAATACACTATATAGCAATCGACGGAGATCGTTGATACCCCCTCCTCCTTCTCCCCTCCGCTAGTGAAAGTCTCGCGGTTCCGAGTCGTTTGAAACTCCGACAGTCGCATCGCGACGGTTTTCCTGGTTGGAACGCCCTTTGTGCACTTAAACTCTGCGTTCCCTTTTTGCTCACAACGGGAAATACGATTGTTTCCCTTGAATAATTTTTTTTTTCGCATCTTCACCGGTAATGGTTCACTTAAGGTATTTCCAGAACTAAGTTTTCGGACAAATGAGTGTCACACGTTCATGATTGTTTCTACTGTCATGCTCATTGTACAATCGAGAATAATGAAAGAATCGACCGGTACTATAACGTGCGTTCGTAGCGTTGAAAAACAATAACTGGAATAATTTAAAACTCAATAACATTAATTCGTGCCAAGTTGTCATCCGTGCTATTACTTTTTCAAGTAATAATGTGTATTTTTTTGGATATTTAAAGGGTCTCAATGTTTGATTTCAGTAATTATTTCATTTTTCACTTGAGACAAATAAATTAGTTGCTCACAAATCACTAGAGCAAAGCCCCGGAAATACAAATACGAAGAGGGAATTTCTTTATATAAATTTTGACTGACGCTAATTTACCCAGTCTTAACATTGATTTGTAACACTCATTTGGTCAACTCGCAGTTCTGTAATTACATTGATGAAGCTCCTTCACTACCCACATAAACATACTACGACTATCAGTGCAGCGCAATTTTTACATCATCGATATTTCGTACCGTGGGATCCAATTTGTTGATTCGTTCAAATTCGATTTAAACAAAAAATAGTGAACATTTGTTGTGCAATACTTTCTTCTGTAAAGACGAACTTGATATAAGTATTGAAGTGCGGAATGAGGACTGTGTGTGTTTTATCTCTTTCCAACGTTACTATATGGTACGAGATCTTGGGACTCAAAGGATTATTTTCTGTGAGAAAACTCAGTCATCGGTAATGATCCTGTTTATATGTTTCATCCATACATCTTGGTTTGTAAAAAATGATAGCTTAATTTCCCTGAATTAAAAAAATTATGAACAATTCGCGGTATCCGGTGGACAAGAACGGAAAATTAAAAAGCAAAAGGGCAAATGATTCGAGTTACTGGCTCGTCCTTATATTCAAATCAATTGTGTAGAGGCACATCCAATATTAATTCGAATATTTATCGTTTCATTTTAATTGATTTCGCGAAAGCGATTAACTTATTGGAATGAATTAATCCTTTAAAAAAATTAATACATGTTTTTTGGCCCCGTAAATTACCATAGTTTGGTTCATGCAACAATTTTCCCTATACCGTTTCTTCAGTGGATTTTTTTCTCTGATTAAAGACTTTCGAAAGATTTTAAAGTGTAAGAAGATTTGGTATGAGATATTTAATATCTCATCCATTTCCAAAGGTGTTCTACAAACGATCTATGGTAACTACCTTGGGAACAGCCAGAGAAATCATTGATGACCCCATCCATATCTCGATCATACATACCTTGCAGTTCTTTGCCAGTATCTTTGCCAGACGTAATCTTTCAACGAGAACTCGGTTCACTTTATCTTTTTATGACCACATTGTTAGATAATTGTATATGAAGTATGAAAGAGAGAGAGAGAGAGAGAGAGAGAGAGAGAGAGACTAACGAAGGGAACGTGAAAGGTCTGGGCTTATCCATCTTTTTTTTCCACAACCAGTAGCAGTCGGCATAACCATCGACGAGTGGTTGCCATGCGACTTTACTTTAAACCGCAACACCTAAAGTTTCCTCGATTGGGGCAAGCGTTTTCTGCTCCATTTTAGAACAACTTCTCAGCAAATTATAACCCGCACATTCTGACAACAATATTTCGTCTCTGAAGCTCAAATTTCATAAGATTTGGCACTTGTTATTCGAACACTTATTTGGAGACTTTGTCTCGACTTATTATTTCATGATTAATTTACTGGGTCGTAATATATTGCGACGATAGTTATTTGACTTCTCAGTCAAGACAGGACGAGTGTAGAACGGCACATTTTACTTTTTAATGGCAATCATGCTGCAATTTAGAAAGAAAAAGTTTTTTTATCTTTAGTCGTTGATAGATTTTTGTATCTTTTTCTTATTTAAACTTTTACCTTTCAACTTTTTTTCGTGTGATTGTCTTGTACACATTTTTTGCTGTTTCTCGAGGTTTTTTAATACATGGATCAAACATAAATAGCAATTTCGAATTCATACCGCCGTTTCACTGTTTCTTGCAACTTTAAACTCGTTACATCGTGTGTACTGTGTAATATAACACTAATACGATACGCACGTAATGTTTTTGCTTCACCTGTCCGCATTGTTCATTGTACAGGTATTAAAAAAAACTTCCACAGGTCCAGGTTTCTTGCTGTCCTTGTTTACCAACGAGGACACGAACTGTGCAATGACCACGACTGTGTTAAACCTCGGAGACGAAAATCGTTCGTCATGTATCATTGTAAGAGCGACGTGACAAGAATCACGCAAATTTTTCGTCTTTTTTTATCATCCACCAATATTTATACCTCAATGTCCAAGGAAACCTCTAATTATAATGTGATGATTGTACGAAATTTCGGTATTCGATTGCAATTTAAATCTAATTGCAATCTATTAATTGCAATCAACTACGCAATCTAATTGTGCCTCGAGTAGTAAAATGAATTCACGTGTCAAACAATTAAAAATAAAAGTGCTATGTTCCAAGTTGACAGTTTTGTTGGATGTCAATATCGAACATCGAACATTTTTTTAAATGGATTTCCATGATGCATATAACTTGATTTGAATCGCTAAACTGTAATTTTGTCTCGAACTTCAATTGAGGTTTGTTTCATCTTCGGTCGAACGATGTTTGAGTCTTCATGTTCTAAACGGTTTCTCAAAATTCCCAAACGATTTCTTAGATGAACAAAACAAGGAGAAAAATCGCACAAGAAATAAAAGTTGTTTTGATCAATAGAATATTGTACTCGGGAAATTTGTCTTTTTCATCAGATTATTAACAAAAAAACACACACACACAATATAAAATGAAAGATTCACCATTATAAGTAAGGTCATGAAGTCTCAAGGCTCGACCGTTTTGTGACCTCGAGTAACGTAGACAAGCTATAAATCGACATTAATACACATTCTCGGTTCTGTCGTATTATATCATTTTTATATTTACAATTCGAGCCAGTAAAGCCTCGATATTTATGTACGTATGTGACATCGTCAGGCTCATAATTTGAGACGTGTGCTGTTTACCTGCATCTGGCATCACTAATTGAATGAGTACCGTGACTGAGAAGAAGCATAAGAATCGAGTGAATTCGTGCTTTGGATTAAAAAATTGTAAAGAGGGAAAAAAACGGAGAGACCATTTATAAAAAAAAGAATTGGTCTGGTACGAAGAAAACACGATAGGGAAAACCAAGAATTATAAATACGTCAGCGTATCGTACACGCATGCACAGAGTTAACCAGAGACGAGAGAGACATATGTGGGTTTATAATAAGAATTACTGGAGTGTTTTGTAGTGTCAGATTCGTACACGAGCCTGCTTCGTCGTCAATTCTAAATTCGATTCCAACTTTTTTTCCGTACACCACTAGTTATAGGATTCCCAGTCAAGAATGCTTCATTAACGAAAAAGCCTCGATCATGTTTCATAGAATATAATTAATCGGTATTTGTGAGGAAAAATATCGATTGAAAAGTCAACAGCAATAAATTAATATTAAACAGCAGGATTCTCGTGTACGTTTATACAGCGGATCTTCGTTAATATCATTTTATGTAACAAATATAGGAATGTAACACTTATGTATGGTATAGATTTATCTGTATTAGTGTATCCTTCGAGCTTGAGGAACGTGCAATTCCCTTGCAAATTTCTTGTGCCTGCTTCAATCGAAAAAGTATAAAGTACCAATACATTATCAGTACAGGTATTCAGAAGGTGTAATATTAATCTCGTCTTTCTATGAGATCGCGTTCACGAAGTAAGAGTGAACGGATTCGAAGGTCGTTCAATTCTCCGAGTTCTTTCATGCACCCAGATCGTTCCGAGTCCTTATGCCGCATTTCGCTCGTTCTATTAGATACTGTGCATTTCAATTTAATTTATCGACAGAGTGTACAAATATTAGACTTTGACAACGGAAAATCCTCGTTAAATCGAAGACCCTCTCGTTGGATTTCATTGTTTTATACGAACGCAATAGTGTTCGTAAAAATCGATAAGAAATATTCATATTCTGTTGCTAGTAAGACCTGACAGGGATTTAAGTTTCAATCACTGAAGAAGTTGTCATCGAGATTTTTATTTTTGAAAATAACTTTCTTTAGATTTGCCACATGTTAAAATATAAGAGTGTCAACTTTTTCTTGACCGTGTTGGAATAAAGCTCCTGGAATTAGACAGGGAGCTGTGTAGGAAAAATTCGAAATGTTTTGGCTGTACGCTCGTCCTTCCACTATATACATTAACTATATCTGTTAATTGACAAAACATTTCAATATTCAAAACAATGATGTCAAGTAATATCTATATTCTTTATGGTGAATGGAATCGAAAAATTAGTCAAGCGGAATTTTTTTTACTTCCTTTCTTTAAGTGCCAGGAACGAGACCACACCATCAACTTATAAATCCCTCTGGCAAAACTTGTCCTGGGTTCTATACATTACTTGCCCACGCGCATGGAAATCAGAATTCTCTTACTACTTGCCTCGCCCGATTCTCGTGTGCATTGCCCGCTTCATCAGTATGTTCATATTACTATATGACCTGATGTAGCATGCATTTAGTTCTACTCTCATACAAATTCAGAGTCTCAAAAGTTTTATCTCGTTCTTTGTTCAAAGTTCTCAAACAAATTCGCCAGTCATCCTAAATGCAGACGGAGCGGATAAAAATTGAAAAATTACGTTTATAGCAATGGAAATGGGGGACAAAATCTTGAATTTTAGGTAATTTTTCCTATGGAAGTCTAAAGAAAAAAAAATCCACGCGTCACTCACCGGCATGTTGTTAATTTCTAACGCATCGATCAACCAGTATTATTAATTACGAATAATATTCAATGCAAATTCTCAATCACGTGTTTAACGTAACAGTCACGCCGCCAGTCACATTTAATAATTAACTCCTCCAGTAAGTTTTCGAAAACTTGGATACAACTTGCGAAATAATCTAATAATGTTGGTTGTTATTTTTAATATGAATGTAAAACATATAAACGTTCGAGAAAAATGTCCAATGTGGAGTATTCAGTTTGAGAAATAACCCCCTTCCCATATTTGATAAACCGATCTTTTGCTTTAAGTCTTCATACCTTCGAAACTGACCAGTCAAAATTGTTGTTGTTTTGTTTTTATCCAAACTGCGTCATCCGTGTCTGTGTAATTGCTAAAAAAGGAAAAAATCTGTAGAATAATTTCGCAGTAGTGTCGTGCGATATAAGTTTTCTTCTGCTCCCCATAAATACTTATGGAAAACTGTGAAATCTTTGATCGTCAAGATCTGGAATATGGAAAGGTAAATTGAGTTTAAAAAAACTTCTGTAGAAAAACGCTTCAGTGATACTATCAAAGTGCTTAAGGCAATTCCTCCTAAGGAACTTGCGATCTATTACATTCCTCATCGGTATAAAGTTCCGATAAGACTTCTCGGACACCCTAAATATGTAAATCCGTACAGGACTGGGTGCACATGAGTAACTATATAATGTTAGGAGTGCACGCGCTCCGACACGGATCTCGTGGGACGTATAGTCGAAGCAGCAGCCGGCTGCGCCTTAAGACTCCCTTGAGATATAAATAAATACTTTATTGCACGACCAAGATGGTAAAGATAAAGCCACTGAATATGTACTGCTTGATATTAAACCGCGTGGGCAACATTGGGTCATTGGTTTTAGTCGACCGGTCCATCTATTCACCTTTTGGAGCTGTAATCATAAACACTTTACACACTTTGATAACAAGTTTCGCAATTATTCATAATTGTTTCTATTGTGCCATTGTCTTAGTACAGGTAGAGTATTTTTTTAAATACATTACCGGCTAAACGAGCGTAGAAAAGTCTGAAACAGGTTGAATGATAAATTGGATAAGGATTTAATCTTAGAACAGAATGAAATTTGACCAGAAAATGTGGTTTTCTGTATCGTTGTTATCTAAATTTGAATTTTTATGTTTATGTTTTGGAAAATCTTTATTCAAAAATTCCAGAACTACAAATTGCCCTTCTTACGATCGATCGATGCTCCTGATGTTTGTAACGTTTTTATTTACAAACAAAGATATAATCCTGGAGCGTGAACATGAGAGACTGCAGAAATAGAAGAGATTCCAAGTCTATTTTATTTATTTGCACGACACCTCTTGCGATTGAGAGCAAAGGCGATGACTGTGCTCTTCTCTCTCCCATGCTGAATGCTTTCGAACTCACTGTAAAGCTTCCGGGTCGCGAGTCCACTTTCTCGTGACAAAGGATAATGTCGGTGGCACTTTTCTTTTTCTTCTACTTTTTATTTAGTTACTTCTGTATTTTCTTACGTATATATCAATATACATAAACATAGATGTTTGATATATATATTCTCGTGGTTTACTCCGAAGTGTATAATCGAGATTCGAGCGTGACTGCTCTTTTCTCGCCCCGAAAGCCTCTCATAATTTATAGTAGTGCAACAACTATTGTATCTAGTGCAGCGGTAGAAAACTACGCGATGAAGCAAAATATCGAGGTTATAGGGCACATGTACAAGCTGTTAAAAAAAAAATCACAAAGTGCAAATTTTTCTATTTTTAACTCGACACTCTATTCATTGCTATTTTCCGTCATTCACTAAAGAGTAGAATAAAATGGATTCTCATTTGATTCCATAACGTATCATTTAATTTCATTGCAATTTAATGTTCCAAAAAATTGTTTCGCATCCTATTGTCTTGTGAATATTTCCGAACTTCATTCGACGAGCAGTCTTCAAAAACGCAAGCATTTAACACCCGAAATTTGCAGATAACGATGTTTATTTTTGTTTGAAATATTATACAGATTTTATATTTTGATGATAGGTCGTACACTATTCTTAAAACCTTTTCTCTCTTTCTTTGAATTGAATGAGATTTATACTCGTCATAAACCGGTCGTCTGGAAACTTATACGAATTTGCACTTCTAATTTTGCATTGTGTTGGATTTTCAAAAGATCTATTCAAATCTATTATGTATAATCGTTAAATTAGTTTCTTTAAATTCATGACATAACATGATTTCCTAAAACTAACTAAAACTAAATTATGACATTCCTAAAATATCAATAAGTATATACACATATAATAAAAGAATTCTTTATGTCTTTTTTCAGATAAGTCGAACCGCTGCGTCTCGATCTCGACGCCAGACGCCGGGAATTCAGAACAACCGGTGAATTGGCGGGAGTACAAGATCACAGGAAGTCGTAATTATCACGATAATCTGCAGGTATACGAGCGGCGAATAAAAAAACGCGCTGTTTATACTCGAAGTTCAAGGAAGAAGTAAAGTTATAAAGAAATACAGAGTAAATAGAAAAAATGGCGAGACAACAGACGACGGATCGCAATATTCCTCACTTGAGAGATATCTTTGGTTTCGGTAACAAATGGGAGAGCGGTAGATCTCATCAACCCGAAGAGAAAGCTTCAGGTCACGACAGCGCGATATCCGTTGGTTCGACTTCCGGCGAGGAAGAAAGCCCGAAGAACAGCAAGAAAAAGAAGTCACGTCGTCGTGACAACAGCAAAACGCTTACCGAAAGCGATGTCAAACATCTCGAGCGTCATTTGTCGATGAAAAAAACAATCAGAAAGAAAATTATGCGAGATTTGCAACAAGCATTTGTCGAAGATCCAAATGAATTTAGAGTCCACGATATACCGCACGAAAAACTCAAAGCTGAAATAAACATACAGAGCCTTAGCTTTGGTACACCCTCGGAAAAACAAGGACGCACACGTGGCAATGCCGGAAGTACGTTCCTCGATATGCTACGTGTCGGCGGTGGTAAGTTTAGTTTTTCTTTGCGATACTAGATTAAATCATCTTTATAAAATTTCCTTTTTTTTTATTGATTTCATTATCTGCCAACAAAAATCAATTTCTCGACTAATGACTATTCAATTACAAATGATTCAATTTTAAAATGAATGTTGCCAACCAAATAATTTTCAATATTGTACCGTCGGAACGAAGGCATTGAAAAAAAATCGACCGAAG
This sequence comes from Campoletis sonorensis, assembly GCA_013761285.1. Lineage (NCBI taxonomy): Eukaryota > Metazoa > Arthropoda > Insecta > Hymenoptera > Ichneumonidae > Campoletis > Campoletis sonorensis. The sequence goes on from JACEOJ010000111.1 coordinate 1,579,437, forward strand.
ATTTGTACGTAACCGTAACAATTCGATCGTCGAAAATTATTTGATCCTCCTTTTTTAATCTTAACCTCATTATAATTATTCAATTATTAACTATAACGAATGATTGCCTTCAAGGTTTCGAGAAGGGAGCAGCAATTGATGGTGACCGGGATTCCGGACACGGTGGTTCGCCAACAAGAGAAGTTCCCAATGCACAGGATACCGACGATGAGTCCAGTTATCCTTACGACAGTCATACGACGACACCGTCAAAGAAAGGCAGTAATTTCTGGGGGCGTTTTACAATGAAGAACCGCAATAAGCGGTAAACCGCGGGGGCGAGACACACCTTTCCCAATATTTGTCTCTCTTGCTCCCATCCCCCCGCTGCCCTTCGTATGCGTACTCGCGAGTATAAACCGAAGCACTGAATACTTAACCTAGTTTTTCCATTCCCCGACCCTCGCCCTTATCCCATGACTCTAACGACGTAGTTCTGGAGCAGAGCTCACGACTGTGATATACGTAAAAAAGAGAAAAAAAAAAACATCTTCCCTTCCTCTATAATTAGACGCACGATTTTTTTATATAGTTTTTTTGTCAAACCCAATGCTCGACGTTCGCTGCATCTCTTACTTTTTATTATACGGCCGCAACATTTTCCCCGAAACTATTGAACCAACAAATACAATTCTATGGATCAATTTTTATACATATATCGGACCAAATTGTGAGAGGTACACGTTTTTTGGTATTTCGAACTATTTTATACTTGCATATCCATTCTGTACATCAACAGAATATCCAAATAATCAATCAACGAATATATTATTGGTAATTCAAATTTTTCGACGTTCTTTTTCATTCGTATTTAACGATTCTTTCGAAAATCCGATATTTCTTGTGAACTATTATATCATATCGCACTCGAAAGATTCTTCGTTAAAAGTTCCTTCGTGGAATAACATTATAAATATATTTTCAGCCTTTTCTCAAAGGTAACAAGGAAATTGTATCGAAATTTTCAAACCTGGTTCATTTTTGTTGGAAAACATGACTTTTTATATGTCCAACACTTTGAGAAATTACTGTCGTGTCGAATTTTTCACTTTAACACAAAATACTGCAGAGTTTTTTTACTTTATATTCTTGGCGTAATATCATACCCTTTTTTTAACCAAGCTATGCATATGGTGAAGACCATCTCCGCGGCAAAAAATTATATTGAAGGCTTTCCAGAACCAATACTAAAACGACCGTATTTAATGGAAATGTATACATTTCATGGAGGAGAGACTGGCATTTTTTTTATGACTATCTAAATCTACATCTTTGTCGAGGTAGAATTACGCTCTTTGGAATAGACGTAATTTGTAAAATTTCATTGGTCAGTACGTACAGAAAAATATCAAAAACGTTTGTATTTTCCCATCGCATGAATATTAAAATGAAAATGATGTGATCCTTTAGAATCTTATTAAATAGCAAAAATTTGCCGGTCTCTCAAGCTCGATGGTTTTTTTTGCAACTCACAGAATTCGATAATAGAAATTCGACTACGCAACGGAGAATAAAACTTTGACAATTTCATGTGCGCGATCGTTCTCTACTTTGGTTGTAATTTTGTTTTTGTCGTATCATACTTAATTAGCATTAGCTAGTCAACTTTTAAGTGATGTGTGACACGCTGGTAGAATTATCGACAAAGCGAATATTTTATGTATACAAAAAAAAGTGTGCATATGTGTACATCAAAGTACGTCGAGAGATTACTTGCATCGATCTCCATGTAAAGATTAAGAAGAGGAAAGCTATTATTTTGCTATATTCTCGAGAACACTTTCATCAATGCAATGTGACTTAACGATTTTCATTGAAACTTTTATCGTTCCTACTTTCGAGATACGTCAAAAAGAGAATAAAAACAAGAAACAAACGCACGATCCACGTACAATGTTCGAGTGTTCGAAAGTCCAATTCTTAAAAATTTTATTTTATTCTGTTTTCAACAGCCCGAATAGAATTACGGTACCTATTTTAAGTTGTAAATTAGTTTTTAAGCGATGTGTAATATTCATAAGTGTATTATATATGACAATCTTCACTGTATGTAGAGGCAATGTACGTTGGAATAAATAGTTCTTCCAGCGACGAACGCGTTATTTTAGAATAGTTTTATTCAACGATTTTACATTCACTGTATAAATGCTTCGAATAACCTATGTCGGTTAAAAAAAACTTTGTCTTTTTTATTTAAAAAAATAGGGCCAATTTTCAAAACCACTTGAGTCATTTCTATGTACCCAAGGATTTTTTTTTTCAGTCGATCACGAAAGCGAGTTACTTTATTCGTTGGTAAATTTGGGTGCTCGCTTTTCTATGAATGCACTCATACCTTCCTTTCGATCGGCCTGGAAATCGTCAAAAAATTAGAATGAAACGAAGAAATGAGCGAATGTTGATTATTGAAGAGATGCGTTGGAAAAATGTTTCAAGTGTTTATAAAATGTTAACTTACTGTGGCAAATGTTGCGTGGAAAGCTCTTTTTTCAAAGTGCAGACCTTCTGCCAGTGTTGTTTCATAGGCTGGAAAAAATATATGCAAGAGACAATACATATGGCAGAACTTTCTGTAGCTTTGATTAAATTAATGGATGTTTTAACTCACCTGTATTTACGGCCTCTTTGGCAATGCCAACTATCAATGGAGAATGCGAGGCGATCTTTTCGCCGAGCTTGACAGCTTCGGCAACGAGTTGGTCAGCCGGAAAAACTTTGCTCACCAAACCTGTCACAGCACAACAAGAAAGTTTTTTGAAAAATCGTAAAAACGTAGACAGGAACAAATTAAAATGGATTTGATCTTAGCGAAAGAAAATTCGAAATCGATTTTTTCGTACTGCTTCTTCATGAATTTAGAAACGATTTAACAGAAAAAAAACTGATGAGAAAATTGTTGGGTGTGAAAAACGACATGAATGCTCGGTTGTCAATGCCCTTTAAAATTGTCTTCTGGACAAGACTCTTTGAAGACGGAATATTATGACGATAAGTTAACAATTTTTATGACGTCAACGTATGAAGCTTTGAGAGAACTTTTGTGATAGTCGTTTATGCTTGTTTTGGATCATAACCGGTTTTTTTTTTCTCATACAAGAAATCTGACGATATTTGATACACGGAGAACATAAGAAAAATGAAATTACCAGATTTTTCGGCTTCTTGCGCCGTTATTTGATTTCCGGTAAGAACAATCTCCATCGCTTTGCTCTTTCCCACAACTCTCGTAAGCCTTTGAGTTCCACCAGCACCAGGAATCGTTCCAATGGCAATTTCTGGCTGACCAAATTTCGCTTTGTCACCGGCATAAATAATGTCACACAACATAGCCAGCTCGCAGCCACCACCGAGCTGCAAACAAGCACAAGATTTCGTATTTTATTGTTTGTCTCAATCAATGAGGTTTCCTCTTTCGATTAAAATCTATAAATAAAATAACGACTAACAGCATAACCATTGACCGCAGCTATCACTGGTTTCTTAGCTTTTCCAAGTTCGTTCCAGTGTTCCAAGAAATTTCCTTTGAGAGTATGAGAGAAAGTGTGATTCAACATTTCCTTGATGTCAGCGCCTGAAAAAAAAAGCGTTGAACTGATAATTGCAAAGTAATGATAGGAATAATGAATATAATGAAAGATCGAAACATAGATTCCAAACAAATTTCCATTACAAATCAGGTCGGAGGAACCCGTTAATAATTCGTACTGCATTCAATACAATGAAAAACTCTAATATCATAATAATTAATGACAATATTAAAACATCGTAATATTAATGAACATGAAAATATTCTGCTTGCCAGCTGCAAACGCTTTTTCGCTGCCTGTTAAAACAACAGCACCAACACTTTCGTCTCCATCGAATTCCCTCACTGCCTGATTGACTTCTTTCATCAATTTGTCACACAAGGCATTTAGAGCCTTTGGTCTGTTGAGAGTTATCAACCCAACGTTTTTCTTCTCGCCAACCTTTTCGGTTTTGATGAACTCATAATTGGCTGCCTGACCTGTAGAATAAAAGGCAATTATTCGAATTATTAAAATCCATGTTTTTTTTCGTGTCAACAATCTAATAATCACGATACTCGTAAAACTCGAAGATTTCAAATATTGTTTTCCGCTCCAAAAACCATTCTCAATACCAAATTGGATGGTGAGATTATACAAACAGAAGTTATAGATATCATGGAACAGTTCGAATGTGATAACTCTTCAATCGTCAGCAACGAATTCGTCTGATGAACAGCGAATCATGAATTCAATATTTCATCACAACATTTTTCATACGATTTTAAGGCAAAAAATCACATTATAAAGACTCGATGAATTCTTGCTTTTGTAAAAAAAAATATTACTTCCTTCATATTATATTAACTGAAAAAAAATGTCCAGAAGCTTCAAAAAAGTTTGTTACAAAAGCAAGTGGAGCCGGCTATGATCATGTGGCTTCATGAATCGATCGAAGTCCAATCTCGTGCTCCAATAAACTGTCCATGCAGTTGAGCGCCGCAGTTTGTATTTGTTTTCTCTTTAAATCGATCAGTGAAACAAAAACTAAATGTTTACTCACAAGAATAGAATTTAATAGTCTGTGTAAATTGTCTCGATTGTTGAGGTACACGACCGATGAGAATACGAGCGATTTGTGTGGTTGCCATGTTTCAGAACAGTCGATCGATATGGACTAACGAGAGAAATATCTCTCTCGACAGTATTCCACGCGGATCGTATCGTTGTAGGAAAACGTGGAGGGAGAACTTGCTCTAGTGTGTCCCGCAAGAGACAGCGTGTACAAACACAGCCGCACATTTCTTCAGAGTGGGGAGATTTCAATATACAGTCTGAACTCCATTAGTATTTCATTTTTTCACGATCATGTGTCTAGAACTTTTGTTTGAAAAAAAAAGTGTTATCTCCAAATTACAACGATAAGTATAATAATGGCGAAATTCTAAAAACCTTTATGTTTGGTTCGAGCTGCAATTACAAATGAAATATTCCTTTAATTCTATTTATTCAACCAATTTCATATACCGAAGAAGTTTTGAACCTACGATTGAGAAAATGTATTATGTAACAAGATATATGTCATTAAAAAAAATAGAGGAAAAAAAACAAAAGCTCAACACTTAGAATGTAAATGACAGCAAAATTTGCTACAAATAAACGACATTTTGATTTTCATGTGTATGAAAATATCATTCTTCAATTAAGATAATTACGAGCTCAATACCTCGCAGTTGAAAAAAAAAAAAAAACATACTTCAGAGGTTGTAATCAAAATTCAACTGTATAGCAACAAATGTATCCACACAAGGCCCAAACTCTGGCGCTATCTATCGGCGGAATGAATATGCCAACGTCATCCGAAGATATGGAAAATTACCATAAAATTAATAATCTGTTGTCGCTCATCTCTTGGCGCTTCTGCCATGGTTGATTGGCAGAACTATTGAAGAAAGCATAATGCGGAAACAGCTATCTTTGGCGAAACCAAAGCTTACAAAAGTTTATCCTTAGACTGGCGGGTTTTTGAAAATAATTTCATAGCAATGAAACTATAACTAATAGCAATGATACGGTTCACAGTTGTCACTAATGTTATGCAATTGTACATTTCATAATTAATATATAATTAACTTAGAATATCCAAATATCGTTTTATTATAAACGATAGTGCAACTTTTTTCGCTTAATAACAAATTATCGACGCGATACGTCGATACAGACTTACTACTCGAAGTTAAGAACGATATCTGCAGCCCTACGATGTACGAAGGAAATATTTGAACAAAACTGTATTCGATATACTCAAAATGGAGCTGTTTTTATTGGATAGCAATTAATATTTTTTCACAGTTCGATAAAAAGCATATTTCTCAATAACAATGTCAAGTTCATCCAAATTTTATCTATTTTCATTTAATGAGCTTTGTTGCACTTTTTTTTTAATTTCTATAAATATTCTCATTTATGAATTTTACAAAACTACAAGCAACAAAATGCAATTTTTAATAGAATTTCAAAGAATTTTGAAGCTGCATGATCGACAAAAGGATGGGAAAAATTTAAGCCTGAAATTTTACAGAGATGGTCAATCGTTCAGAGATATTGGTGGGAGAAAATCTGGACAGCAGGTAAAACACGTTGCCAAACGAGATGTCCAATCCGAAGAAGGATGAACTTGAATCAACTTTCAGTTCACGGACGTTCTTCGTACTGGAACGTCTTTCAGGTCTATAATAATGAAGGCTGCGTCCATGTTTCTTTTCTCTCTTCTGCTAGTTCTGGCTATTTTTCAAGAACATCGAACTGGTAATATTATTGAATAAATTTTCACAAAATATGTATTTCTTCATGAATTTTATAAAAGTCGATAGGTTTTACATTAAAAATTCCATGCAATATTATGAAAATGGCTTAAAAAAAAAATTAACGTCAATGTTTTGTATTAATCCAATTAATTAATATGTGATTCAATTTTCATACAGAAGAAATATGGGAACAGGATCTCTCAGAAGAAATGGAAATAGGTGCATCAACCGAAGGTTACGATAGTGTTACACTTCGATGTGGAGCTGAAACGATGATCATTGAACTTACAACTACCGAAGACTTTTCCGGTGTCATTTACACTCAGGGGAGTTTTCACTCAAAAAAATCACCGTGCTTTCTTGATCCCAAACATGGACGAAATTTCACTTTGAATATTCCTCTGAATAAGTGTGATACAATAAAGGTATTTTACATATTGGCATGGGAATGATGTTATAAGTAATTTCTTCAGAATTATAGTATGATCAATTAATCCTTAAATGGATTACCTTGCATCCTGCTAATTCCGAATTGTTTCATTATTTTTTATTCTTACAATTTGGAGAAGTTTCAAAAAAACACAGTCAGTGGTAATGTAGATAATGACAGTAAACGCTTGAAGGAAGGATCACTTATGAAAATCCAAAATATGTTTAGAATATTTCGAGTCGTTTGAAATTTGGTGTGTAAATGAAATTAAGATTTTTTAACTGAAGTAAACTTGAAAATCGGTTTCAAACATATCTAGTTCGAGAGTTGCGGTGAGTTTTAATTTTGTTTTATTTTTCAATTGAACAATCAACTGACAGTAGTTTACGTCTGCAATTCAAATGTTCTAAATAATTTTTAATGCAGATTCGATATAAAAAATGTCTGGTAAAATTAGATTGAACCTGAGTGGTTGAGTGATTAAAATAGAAATACTTACTACTGGAATGATTGAAATTTCTTGGGATTAATTCATTTACTTCGTGTTTGATTTGTCCAGAATGGCGAAAATTACAGCAACGTATTAGTAATTCAACATGATGATGAGCTTGTCACTCCAGGCGACGCAGCTTTCACATTGGAATGTGATTTTACAAAGCCCCGGGACCTCACTGTATCCGCCGATTTGACTGGAATAACAAAAAGGTTATTTTTTTCGCTGATCCGTTGGTCACTTTTTAAGAAATCAATCAACTTTATTTTTTGGACGTTACAGAAACGAAATTCATTTTTAACTGCTATCACTGAAAAAAACTGTCTTCTTTACTGAAAAAAAATACTAAATAAATATTTACCTATGCTTATAGAACAATTTATCGAATTTAATATAACTTGCAATCGAATATTCTTTATCAGTGTAAATGTTGTAAAATTGACTTGACAATTATTCGAATATTTTTGTTTTTATTTCTCTATTATTATGAAAAAATTTATTTCAGAATTGCAAAATCTAGCATAGCCTTGGTCGACGCAGATCCTGGACGTGACAGAACGAAGAGAGCAGCTTACGTCGAAAGTAATACTGACGAGGTTGTTTTCACACCCGACACTATCCGAAAGAAAAAGGACGAGTTGTGAGACAACGCTTATCATTCTGACGCGTCAATGTAACCTAGACATTTGTAATATTAAGTAATAAACGCTTATCTTCGTATTTCAGCCTAAAAACTTTCGCTTCATCATTATAGATTAAACGTTACATAATTTATAAACAATCGTACATAGGTCACGATCAAGTAATCGATAGCTTGCTTTAAAACGTAGTACAGCAGAATGGAACTGTACTGTCATATACAAGATGATCTGCTATGACTGTAATCCACGTTGAATTTCATATTTATCACGGAATTAAATTAATACAAATGTTAATAAATCCTATACTTTAATTATTAATTCTTCAACTATTGGCTTTTTATTCACTCCTTTAATTCACTCTAAATTCCAAAGTCCTATCACTTGTGTGTTCTGAGATTGTTTGTACACCTAATTTTCGAAGCCCCAAAGACAACAGACTGCGATTGGGTGCCTCATCAACGATATAACTGAACTCGATCTGAAAAGAAAATTGTTCATTAGACAAAACCCCATATAGTTGGACAAAAAAGTGTGGACCTGAATAACTCTTTTCGCTGTGTTCTGTTGACGCTGTTGAACTTTAAAAGAAAAATAGTTGTCCCCACCATTTTCCCTCCAACTAAATAAGATTTTGTTCAAAGAACAACCTTCCTTGTCCGTATATTATCTCTAGAACTCATGACCTATTTTTTTCACCTTCCAACGTATGACTGAGGTCGTTATTAACACCATGGTGTTTTTGGGGGCAACATTGTCTCTGCAGCGGTAAAAAGATCTCAATCTGTTCGTTTATGGATAACGAATAGAGTGATGTACGAGAAATTGTATTTCACCAGAATGGAGTTGATGGAAAACGCAGTTTATGAGTGAAGAATTCAGAAAGTCGACAAAAACCTCGTTTAATTGACATTTATCTAATGAACCATGAGTTTTAGGATCAATTCACACAATTTATGAAGAAGGATTAATAGGATTTACGTTTTATTTTGATTAACCATGCTAATGACGTGCGGGTTTTTATTTACTTGTATAATCGATCTAATGTGGAAACGAAGGGCAAAGGCCGTTCAAAATCCTCAGAGTTATCAAACGCGCGACTATTCCACGATAAATACTCCCACCATTGAGCGGAGAATCCGTGTATAAATATTACGCGAATGGATAGTATTATCACAAGTTCTGTAAATCAGTCGACAAGAAATGGCAACCAACAAATTTAAGGGAACTTCACCGTATGTCAAACCGGCTCCGCAACCACATCACTCGGATTATCTTTACAAAGGGTAAAATTTACTGTTTATTACAATCTGTCATGAGTCAGTGATCGATTCATTCAATTTATACGCTATTTAGATGACGATTGATGAAATAATTTTTTAATACTTCTTTCACTTTAGATATTTGAACGATTTAGCTTTAAAATGCGAGAGTGATGCCCCTGTTCTCAAAGTCGCACTTTTTGGACTTGGTCGTGCCGGTACCATTCACTTGGCATCGATACAAAGCAACCCCCGCGTCAAATTACTTTATATCGTTGATGAAAACGAGAATAAGTTCGCCCAGATTAAAAAATACTGGCACTTGGATGGGGTCACTGTAATGACGAGCAAGCAGTCTGATAGAGTTTTTAAGGACTCAAGGTAAAAATATTTCAATTCAAACATTTGCTTATCATTTATTCCGTCATCAAATCTTTGATAACGGAATAAAATAGAATCTCTATTTGTTCCAAAACGAAGTTCGAATTACTTCAATTAGTATAATTTTTAGACAATTTTATGAGTTGAAACATTTTTTTTGCAGTGTCGATATTGTGGTAGTTTCGTCGCCAACTTACACACACGAGGGTATCGTCACAAAAGCTTTGGAAGCGAAGAAAGCGGTATTTTGTGAAAAACCAATAGCTGAAAATCCAGAAAACACTTTGAAGTGTTACGAGACGGCAAAAAAAGTTGGTAAAGCACTTTTTTCCGCGTTTAATAGACGTTTCGATCCAAGTTATAGTGCAGTACGTGACCGAGTTCGCAAAGGCGAAGTCGGTCATGTTCATACCATCAAGACAACATCTCGTGATTCGCCCTTGCCAACTATCGACTATCTCGCTCATTCCGGAGGTATCTTCCACGACTGCATGGTCCACGACATCGATATGATCACTTGGATCATTGGAGAATATCCTACAAAAGTATGGAAACTATTAATATACAATTTATGCATAAATTATTATACCTTAACTATTAGATCAAGTAAATGTTCAATGAAAACAAAAAATGCCAAGTCCAGCCACACAAAGATTCTAGATAAATTTGTTTCATAATTACGTGAACGTTAAATGTGAAATTAATTAAATTTTCAGTGGAAATGAAAAATACTAAGTTTTCGAACGAAAAAATCCCATTCTGTTGTTGAAACCTCGAGTTTTTTGGTCAAGTTTTGCTCAAATTTTTACTACAGAATGATCGACATTATCCTTCAAATTGCATTTTCATACCGAAATTTTCTTCTGATTTCAGGTGACAGCTCAAGCTTCAGCAAATATACCGGAGATTAAAGGGATCAATGATTTTGATACGGTAGTCGCAACGCTCCAATTCCCATCAGGATCGTTAGGAATAATCGATCTCTCAAGAAATTCGAGTTACGGTTACGACCAGAGACTCGAAGTATTTGGACCGAAGGGTATGGTACAAGCGAACAACGAGCAGCCTATACACTGTGTATCAACGATGCTCGATCTTAATGGCCCGAACCAGGCGCCAATCTGGTATTCTTTTCCTAGTCGTTTTATGAGAGCGTACAGAGCCGAATTTGACCATTTTCTGGACGTTGCTCTTGGCAAATGCGAATCCATGGTACTGCCTAAGGAAACAATGGCGGTTACGAAAATAGCATCGGCGATCGAGGAGGCTGTACGTTCAGCCAAAGTTGTCGAACTGAAATGGGCTCCAGGCGAACTTCCACCTCAACAATAAATAATCCAAGAGACTTTTATTCGAAGCATAACTGAAAGAGTTCGCTTTGGCATGTGTATACAAAAATCTCATGCCTCTTGTACGTTTTTTTTTGGTCAATTAAAGAAATGAGCAGATAAAAATGTGTTTTGTTAAACGCTGATGACGTACAAAGTATGTTATAATTTCCACTTCTTCTCGTTGTTGCTTCAATATAATGTTTTTCCGAATTCACATATAATTCATCGACGGACATCTCCATTATATTCTCAAGTCCGTTATAGTTAAAAAGTCAATGATATCCAACGAAGATTGCTAATTTCTGATAATTATTTACAGAACAATTTATATTTGAGCGAGGAACAATTGTTTTTCTTTTTTTTTGCCATTCCCCTAATGACTGTGAGACGCAGACGGTGAGTGATATTTGAGGCTGTCATTTTTATATTATGTCGCATTTGTTTGTATGAATATTTTTTCAACAATTCGTTTATGTGTATGTCGTAGCAGTTGTTTTCAATTCCCAATGTATTTGTTATGATCGCAAAACAGATAAATCGATCAAAATATTTATAAAGATAATTCTTTGAGCACTGACAAGTCTTTGGATCCACTGATTACAATAGCATCGACCAAACTACAGCGAGAGCGTGTAGCTCAAAAACTAGATAATTTGATGCACTTTTACGATCTTGACGAAAATATAAAGGTGTATTTTCCAATTGAATGACACTGTGTTGCACGGTGTGATCTCGTGATGTCGTGCATGTTGTAACCAAAAAAAAACACACGGTGACCTTGACGGTACACCACGTTTCGTCTTAACAATTCTGTGAGTCCAATTGTTGGAATTATTAATGCTGGACACTTTGTCCCACTAGGCGCTGCTGTACGTTAATTGGGAAATACGCAAGATCAAAATATATCACAAAATTGTGATAACTCTGTAATTTGTGTTATTATTAAGTGCATCTCGTTTCATACATTTTTTTTCGTTTTTTTTTGTTTGAAACAATGTCAAATATTTTTATGCTCGTTTTTGTAAATTCATTTTTTGTTCGATCGTCCATCAATATTCACAGTCAATTTTCTTGTACAAGTAAAAATACAAAAGAATTGGTAAAAAAATTCAAGAAAGACTGTATTAACTCGTTGTCTCTTTTTGGTCCTAATTCTCTAGGAAAACTCGCATATAGTTTTGTTTCCTAACACCTTAAGTATTTTAGTCTTTATTCAACGATCTTACGGAATTCCCTATAATCTTCGCTTTATCTTTCACGCTGTTTTCAATGTTTTTTGTTTGTTTGTCAATCACCATCGAAGCCACCTCTTCATATATCACATATATTTATACATACATGTGTGAATATATCGAACCAGTCTATTCAGTACTTTAAGGATTTCGCATAAAGCGCTGCAGTTGCTTGTATACTGTCTCCGTTACAGCGTCGTAATTCCGCAATCACTGTTTCACGCGGAAAGCCAAGATTCATGATTTCTTTGACTGTCGCTTCCGTGAATGGATCGTTGTTCGTTATTGTGCTTTGTGGTGTTCCCGATGTGTTGGAAGCACTCGATAATATCGCCTCTCCACTTACATTAGTTGCGCTTTGCCCGTCTGCAAGAATATTGCAAACGATCAATCAAACACCTTTAAAAAAAAACCCCCCCGTTACTTGTGCGATTGTGAAGAAAATGTTGAAAAATTATATTGCACAATGATCTGTGTCCAGGCAATGAGGAGTGGATAAAACTTGTGAGGGTGAAATGAATATTTCAAATCAGGATGTCACTAGATTTTTGATAAATCAAGTTCAATTTGAACAATGCTGGGGTTTGCAGATTTGTGATGCAGCCAATTGCTTGTTTTTTCTTTTTAAGAGGGACAACATTTTGTTTGGAGTACTAAACTCATAAATTCAACCATGCGAGCTTCTTTCGACGACTCAAAAACTAAATCTAAGATAAAAGTACAGAGGACTTCAAAAATGTAGAGGTAGATAAATACAATGTGTTCTTTCGTTCCATTGCAAGGATTGAAGCTTTGATATCATTAATTTACTAGGTGAATTATTTGAATAATGCCGTAGAATAAGTTGCGATGGATAAGGAAAGACGGGAGAGCCTGGACTGATACATACTTACCCTGCTGCTGCCTCAACTTTTTTGCTTCTCTGGCACTATCCTCAAGTGCTCTTTGGTAGTCCCTGTCATCGAGAGAAGCTTCGCTATTGCCACTAAGTCTCGCGCACTCTGGTAATTCGCCTAAAAGAAAAATGTGCATTGTTTTACACGGACTGCAGGATAAAAACGGCCTTGGGGGGCAAGCAAACATGCAAAACAATTGTGCAAACCTTCAGCCAAAAATGATGTTTCTGTTCCTGTTGTACCAATCGTCAGTACGTTCTTTTTTAAATCTATGCAACACTGATGACGCTTCAGCATATCAAGACCCAGTAGCATATCCATAGGTTGTTCCTCAAGTACGCTAAACGATGTCGTCAAATGATCACTACCGATCTGTATTTGCACCATGTGAATTCTTCCGATGATTTTTTGTACACCTACTCCCTTAGCGACTCCCGCCCACCTTGTGTCTACCAGTCTCATAATATGACATCGTTCGGCACAGGCAGCTGACATTATCGTCGTTTGTGCCCCTAAACGGAAAATAACAATCAAGTTTTTTCCTTGAAATAATAAGTAATATATGCAGTTTATGAAATACGTGATCGAGAATGGGAGAGATGATAAAATGAAAAAAAATTTGCATGAACACAAATTCCTCGTGACGACGAAAATAGATTCATGCTCGCCTCTCTTTTTCCCTACACAAGTTTCTTTTCTCGTTCGGTAAAACAACCTCATGGCGAGAACGACACTTTTTTACATTTCACATCTCACGCGCGTAAAAAATTCTAAAATTAGAAAATAAAGTGGGCGGTACCGTCTTGTACTGCAAGTGTTCAAGGTGAACACTCTGTTTGTTTGTTTGCTTATAAATAGAACATTCAAAAAGATGGTTGGACAAAGGAAAAGTGAAAGTGACGATGTTGAAATTATTTTAAAATTTTTTTTACGAAATACGCGATATAATTGGTTACCTGAATCAATAAATGCCTTTACTGGAAATCCATTGACTTTGCAATTGATATACAGCATAACAACTGTGCCGAATGTCTCGGGATTATATTCCATAGCTGCCTCCATATTCGCTTCAATATTTTTTTGTTTTATCTCATCGGCTATCAGTCTCTGAGCCTCCGTGTCAAATGGATCCGCATTCATCATTCTCAATCTTTGTACCTGACGTTCTTCCCTCACTCTTATCTGTTCCTTCAGTACTGTAGAAAATTTCTCTGCAAATAACGCAAATCTATTGTTATTAATGACAATATTGAGTATTGATTATTGAGACGGAGAGTAAAAGACTTCAAATTATTCTTATTGAATTTGCTAAAAGGAAAAGTATGAAGTTTTCATTGGATGTGATCGAAAAATTCTTAAACAGGTGTGGAAAACTTGTGAATGTGAAGTAAATTCTCAAAAACTTAGTTCTAACTTCAAAAAAATAAATAATGGACGTTGTTTAAATTTGAGAACTCGAAATACATTACTATTTCTATCTACCGAATATTTGAAGAATGGGAAAATAAGTTTTACAAGGAGTAAGCTATAATCACGATTAGTAAAAAATGTAAAGGTTCCCTTTAACTTTGTACCTAAATTTCCAGACAATAGCGCATCTGCGAGCCTCGGATTATTTTGTTTGAGCAATGCAAGCTGGTCAGGGTTTGCCAGAAACATATCTCTGATCATTGCTGGATCATCGTCGTTTCTGGGATTTTGAGCTCTTTGTGGTGTCATTGTACTGGGACCTTGCGACCTACTGCTACTGGGTGCAGATCCAGGTACTCGGATAGAACTGAAGTCAAGCAGTGGCAGAGCTGAAATCAATCACTGTATTAACATTTTTTGATAAAATGTCGAAAATAGACTATAAAGGTTACTTTTTGTACTTTTTTGAAAGTGAGAGAAGAAAAAAGAATTGACAGAGGAATCTAAAGCAGATACTTAATTATTGAATAACCCCACTACATTTTTTCAAACATTTTTGTCTTCAGTGAAATCTCTTCGATTTTTTCTAATTTTGATTATTATCAATATTTATAGAAAGATGTAACTTGTGGTTGACGCGTAAATCAAGGGGAATGCCCGATTATTACGGCAGAATTCCCAAAAAGTCCCAGACAACCCTATTAGTTCAAATTTTTTTAGTAACTCCAGTAGTTTTAAGAATCGAAAAAACATTTAGTGCAAACTTCTAAACCATTTTGGATAGTTACATCATAACACTGTTTTGCAAGGTATTCAAAATGTTTTTGTAACGTTATTTCTGGCTGGAAACTAATTCTTAATTGAGTTTTTGGGTCCTCTAAATTTTTGCTTTAACGAATGGAATAATGGATGAAGGTTTCATAATGATGTATAATCGGAAAGAAGGGATTACAGTCGAGCGGACCTCCGTTGAGCGGTTGTTGAATATTCATGTCAGCGCCACTCTGGTGCATGTGCTGCAGTATAATGACATCACCATCTCGAATGCCGTGATCCTTCAAAGATTTCTTATCATCCATCAAGGGTCTTCCGTTGAAAGCGATAACGATTTCATGAGCGGGCACACCGCTCTCGATCTCGCAAAATGCCTTGAAGTTTTCGAGCTCCAATTCTTCGCTGACGTCGAGGACGAATATATCGTCCCCGAGTGTAGTAACTGTCACTTTCATGCTAATGGTAAAATTTTATCCACAGTTTGTGCCGTCGATATCCGAATTTCTTCGCTTTTAGCGAAAATTTTTCAAAAAATGATTTAAAAGATGAGCTTCCAAAGAGGAACTAAAGCCTGAGAACAAACAACAGAAACAATGCGGGTATGAGATTGCAACGAAGCGTCGGTTAGCGTCGTTAGTCACTGCACAAGAGACACGACACCTTACGATACAATATGACTCCAAAAACGAGACGCGAAATCTGCTTGTTTACCGAGAATTTTATTTGCGGACGACCGAAATGGATTGCACGACGAGAGTAAAGAATAAAGGGTAAAGGGGATGGAATGATAAACAGTTTCGCCAATGTATATGTGTTCGTATGTGTACGAGCGATGTAAACACAAACAACCCAGTTCAGCGAAAAATATGTTATCCACGCCTCCGCTCACGAAAGTACGAGCAGAAGTTTGCAGTTTAATGTAATTGCGATTAGTCGTATTCGACCATGTTGAAGGTAGTTGCAGTTGAGCATTAATTATTTTGTTATGTTGTCTATGTTAAATTGTTCGGTTCACGAATATGAATAACAGATTCGATGGAAAATATGAATTATTAAGAATCGTCTGATCGCTGGAATAGAATTCATCACATGCTTTCGAAAATTCGATGGCGGGTTTCGTTATCGACCGACGAGAACACGTTCAAAACGATTTTGAGAGTGCAGTTTTACAAGCCTCATCATGGAGCCTTATGATCGATAATAAAAAAAAGATTGACAATTTTGGGCAGTTGAATTATATATAAATGTATAAGTAACTTTATAATAACATGCAATATACATATAACAGTTCAATATTTCTCGTTATCGACCGATGATATATTTCCCCTTCCTAAAAAAATCCATACAGCTATATGAATAGGACTTTCCAGTAGTAGTACTGTACTCCTGTACTACCAGAGGGTCTATGGGCTAGGGCTATATGCTTTGCTTTAGCAATAATAGCAATGTAGTATTCACTCATCAGTCATCTAGTGACGGTCGTATTCGTATAGCTCCTATGGGCTGTATGATCAAAATGTCAGGGCCAAAGTGGTAGTGTATATAGAAAAGACGTCGAAAAAACTTATGAACAAGATTTTAATTGATTAATTCTCAATTCACCGCTAATTAATATACCTCTCAACTTCAAACGAGGTATACACAGTGGCCGCGTAATATGGCTGCTGACGAAAAACTCTTCTTTACGAAGACGGTTCAACATTTGGCGAGATCTCTCGCAGCAATAAAACCGACGCCCTGGGACAAGGTAAATACTATTCGAAATACTATTACGTTACGATCTTCGTTCAAAACGAGTTTTTATCACAGTTTTGTTTCGTTAATTCCAGTAACTATTGTTTTTTTTTTTCTTGGTTTTTATTACGAGGTTAAAGTTCCATGGTGTTATCGACGAAAATTTCGTTTGCGAATGACAGTTCAGTCGGTCAGTAGCAGAAGACATCTCGAACATTAGAATTTGAAATATATGAATCATGTCTAACAATACACTCCCACGATGATGAACAATGATTCTGTTTAAAGAAAAATGTTTTTATATTATAACTAGAAATATTTCATAAATGATTATCGATATATTTCAACATAATGGCAAACTCAGCAATCAACTTTTGACAGGTTATGTTTTGAATAAACACTAAAAGCATTAAAGTACATTGCATTAATTATACGAAAATTTCGATCGTTTCATAATCTACAGTTTTGTTGCAACTTGGTATTCTGCATCATTGCAAGTGATTACCATGAATGAGTTGAAGAAAAACTTAATGACAAGCTTTCAAATACCTTGTGCCAATTGCATCGAAAAAACGATGTTTCACTCTGCATTGTCGAAACGTAATGAAAAATGGTTTTTTTTTCGCATTATTTACTTAATTTTCGCATTCTTGTTTCCTGTCTTTATTAAGTTGAAGAAAAAATCCGATAATTTTGTGAATTCAGAACCATGGAAAACATACAAATTTTGAATAAGTCTTGTGCATATTTAGTTTTCATTTTCGAGTTAATTTTTCTTCAATCATATGCTTTTGGATATTGATTTTTTAATTAAAAAAAGAATCATAACTCTTTCCTAAATGTTCAATGATTTTATGATACTTTTTAAAAAACCCTTTTAAACATAAGAACAAATGTTTCAAAAATTGTCTCAATGTTTCGTAATTGTTTAAGACTACATGGTTTTATAAACAACAAAAACGGATAAATCAATGAATGCGTATTCAAGTTTGAATGGTGACTTTGACAGGTGAACCGCTTATTCAAGCTATGTCCGCAAGATTTGGCTCAAGGTGCTTTTCGCATAGATCAGCGCGGTCAAGATGCTACAATAGCTTTAGGAATTTACTTCCTCGAGTCAGGTCTACAGCATCGCGATCGAATACTTCCTTATTTGCTGAGTCTTCTGCGAGGTTTGCCAAAAGCTGTATGGCTCGACGAAGTTCGATTTTCCCCTGTTGAGAGAGTACCAGTGGCTGAGCGTTTCAGTTTTTGTCTCAACACTCTGCTGAGCGACGTAGCTGCAAGATGCGAGCCTGCCAGAGAAGAAATAATTACCACCCAAGTGGAAATACTGACTGTTATGACGAATATGATAAGAGGGTGCAAAGAGCAAAATGGCAACAGAGGAACTCAAGCCAAATGTAAGTTTCTTATCTATAAGCCTAATGCCTGAAGGAACCCGATGGATCGATATTACATATATTCAATTCTCAGTAAAATTATAACGATGATATGTTTTTGAAAAAAAGAAATTTACGAAAAATTTGTATTTCAGTGTCTCTATGCAAGTGTCTCGTGCCTGTACTGATAGGCCTGGCCCGTTCGATGGGACGATTCGCTTGTCAAGATCCGCCATTGCTCTGTCGCATATTTCCTATCCCTGAACCGCCGTTACCCGCTTCAAACAATGAGAAACCGATTGACAAAAGACATCGGAGTTTTTCAAACTTCCGCCCGATCATACCGCGCTCTCTCAGCGGCAATTTGAATCCTCATTGGTCAATCGACAGCGCCCAAGCTTCGTTGCCGATAGCCGAGGATTATTACTGTTCTACGAAGAGACCATCGCTCCATACGTATCTCTCAATCCCCTACGATCCGGCAACTTATTTTTTCACGAGATATGGTTCGAGCTTCAATCAATTTCCACAAATGAGATGCAACGAAAGTCCTGAGAAACGAATGGGTTTACAATTCAGTATAGTTCATCTTCAGTCTGTCTTGGCATTGGCGAAAAAACTTTTGACAAAGGAAATTCTCGCGTTCCTTGACGAGGAGGCTCAACAAGTCAGTAACTCGCTTAAGAAATATTCATTTTCTCAAATAACAAGCCTTCAATTACAGCTCAAAAAACCATCATGTTTTTCAAGTTGAAAGTACCGAAAATTCTTTGTTTCGAGTGTAAACTTCTTCATTTCATAATTGTACATATTTTTCCATCTTCTTATCAATGAATTTTAGTACGTCATTCATCTTGTATTTAACGAATCGAGTATATACAACAGAAGACGGATTTTTCTCACAACTATCATATTGAATTAGATGGTATTCTCAAAAAATGGTATTTGTCACAGTGTGAAGGACGTAACAATTATTTTTCAGGTTTATTTCTCAGGCCAGGTCCAAATTTTTCCTTATCGAACATTCAGTGAAACAATGAAGCTAGTAATGGTTGCGTTGCTAAGAGAATTGTTGCAAAGTCAACGCGATTTGCCACCACCTTTCATCCGTGACGTTCAGGAATTTGTAAAAGATCTTTTTCTCTCGGGCCAAACGGAATTACAATCTCGTCAGCACGATGCCAGCGAGCGAGAAGACGTTGATACGAATTTTCGTACAGTGAATAGATTCAAAGTAAACGTCATGACGAATTCAGCCTGCGTTGATCTTTTGGTTTGGGCCATAGGAGATGAGACTGGTAAGCGAATTGATTTTTACCAATCTTACCGATTATTGTATCCTCGCAAAAATCATCTCAATGGAGAATTTGCGACACTGTATAAAAACGTGTATACGATAAGAAAACAAAAAAAACATGAGTTTTTGGACAACTTGTCCCGAAAATGTGGGACAGCGAAAATTTGAATCAGTCGTCTCGAGGCTACGTCAATGGATAACGATGTCCAGGTTGGAACTGAAAAGTAAACCTTGTTTTTCCAGTAAACGGAGAGTACGATTTGACCGCGCTGTACGCGGACCTCGGCTCCATGCTGATCGGCGAGGGTATCTCGTATTACCCCATTGTGTTACGCGTTTCGCATGGTTTTCCTGTAAACGCTGCTTATTCTAAACTCCTTTCGTCATTTTTTTTAGCCTAACCAAATTCGGGAATCCAGCGAGTCTAACGAATTATGTAGGCGTAAAGATGTGGTATTTTTCTGGTTAGCGGTTAGCGTGTACACTACACGTTTTTACCGATCACACACGTTCGCTAATTTGTCTTTAAACGATCGCGAGCTTCTCGCGAGTTTTTTTTTTCTTTTACGTGCCGACTTGTATACTGCTTCGACAATACATTGTATCGTGCGATTTGTCGTGAGACTGCGTGCTTTGTCGACTAATTGTCATTTGTACGAAGCTCTTTGTTGCTCGCAGCAACTTGATATCGTACAAGATCTTTCTTTTTCTTCTTTTATTTGGAAAATAAACCCTTACAGAATAAATAATTTGCATTTGTCGTCGCAGGTGCGGATAGTCTTTGCAGTCGTCTAAATGAGAAGATCAATTTCAATCTCGCACCGAAACTCGTGCTTGCTCATATGCCCTTATTGATGGTATGCCTCGAGGGATTGGGAAAATTGGCACAGAAGTTTCCCAATATCGCCATTACGTCGAATTACAACTTGCGAGATTTCCTCATGAACCCCTCGCCCATACTCGTCAAGCTTCATCGTCATTACAACGACAAATTGGCCAAGGATCGTCAGTTCAGAGCAACAAGTGTGTATTTCAAAAAATTCTTCTACCACCATCAAACCTTCGCCTCTGTACCGATTTTCTGTAAATCTACTCAGGTGCTACTTCGCACTTGTAATTTTCAAAAGCTCATATCTCTTTCGTCCTCAACATTCCTCCAGCTAATTATTGAGCATTTAAATTGAAAGAAAAGAATATCATTAGACCCCAAAAAGAAAAATAAAAACTCAAATGAATTCTCACGACAGTGTAGCGAAAAGGTTGAGGCCAATTTAAATATCGACTGATGAACGTTTATATTCCGATTAATTAACACGATTTATCAATTTTGTTAGTCCAAGGTAAAGAAATCGAAGACCCGAAAATTACACCCTCACCGAGTCAAACGGCGTTTGAAAAACTGAGAGATGCAGCGATCGGAAATCTTTGCATCGCCCTAGAGGCCGCTCATCCTGTATATCCAAATTGTGTTCCCGCGTTGGTAAGCAGCGCATCGACTCGAATGTGCAGCTTGGAAAGAAGTGAAGGGTAAAATTTTCTTAATTTAATTTGCCAGACAAAAAGTTTCCTCGTAAATCAGTATTTCAAGTTAATTTATTATCAATATGTTTATATGTTTCTCGTTCGGATATAGCACAGAGAAATTGACGAACGAACTCGTGGCTGAAAATATCGTGATAATGCTCGGCCACGTTGCGGTTGCATTGAAAGACACTCCGAAAACAACGAGCAGTATTTTACAGTTTTTCGAACAGAGTTTCTGTCGCGATCCCAGTGCTCTCGATAGACTCATAGTCGATCAGCTTGGATGTATGATCATCGCCAAGTGCGAAGCAAGGGTACGTATGAAAGGAAATTGGTCGAATAACTCGAATAATTCTTCATGAAATTCTTTCAAATTACAATGAAACCGGGTATTTTCATTATTTCGCAGGGAGAGATTATGAAGATGTTTTCCGTATCGCTAGAGTCAAGCTGCAAAACATACGTAACGAACGTCGATCGTAAGCAGTATCGTCACGTGACCGGAGCTGTGACAAACGCACTTGCAAATATAGCGGCGAATCTTCAGGGCGAAGATGAGCTCGATAAGCTTTTGCTCCGTCTTTTACAGCTCTTCGTTTCGATGGGTCTCGAAGGGAAAAGGGCAAGCGACAAGACTTCTACGACAGCAACGATGGGAACGATGACAACAATGACGGTGAAACATCATTAGAATAATCAAGCTCGAGTGTCATTAAGAATTTACTATTTTTTGGTAGAAAAAACAATCGTATAAAACCTATTTTTTATGTTTTTTAAATCGAAAAATTCAAGTTTGCAATAATTTGTAATGGATAATTCATTTTGCAGAAAGGCTCTAGCAGCGCTGGAAATCTTGGTGCTCTAATTCCCGTGATTGCAATACTCGTACGTCGGTTGCCACCGATAAGACAGCCACCACCTCGAGTGCTCAAGCTCTTCAAAGATTTTTGGTTGTACTGCGTCGTTTTTGGATTCGCTGCTGCCGAGTCTCATCATTCATCGAGAATATGGCCAGCCGAATGGTACGAAGGAGTGAAAGAAATAGCAATAAAATCTCCGTACCTGATATCACAAACAAACGCAAAATTGGAAATGCGAGAGCTTCAGTATACTTCAGCAGTGAGAAACGAGAGCGTGTCAATGACGGAACTCCAAGAATTACGATCCCAAATCCTGAAAATGAGTATAAAAACAAGCGACGCAGTGACTTACGTGAGCAAGATGCAATTTTCCCAAATTACCTATTTACTCTCGGTTTATTGGGTAGAAACTTTGAGAGTGGCGAACAGTCCTGAGCCGAGTTTACAGCCGATAATGGAATATTTGAGTGATTCGGATCTACAGAAAGATAAAAGCGGAATGTGGCAGTGTATAAGCGGTGTCGCAGACTCAGTTTTCGCAGCGTTCAAGAGCGTTATGCAAAAAAAGCCAAAGGACGAGAGACGCGAACGGGAGCTCGAGAATCACGCTCAGTTTCTTCTAGTCAATTTCAATCACGTGCACAAACAAATACGACGGGTTGCGGATACTTATTTAAGTGATTTGGTCGATGCTTTTCCTCATTTACTGTGGAATTGTCGAGTACTGTGGAGTATGCTGGACATACTTCAGGTATTGTCGTTCTCACTCCAGCTTGATCCTAACGAGGAAACACCCACGTTACGTATACCCGGTACGCCTTACAGTATACATCTGATGGATACTCTTGAAGCGAGAGAGATGATAGTTAAGGATTTCGCCGCAAGATGTAAACAAATAGTGCAGGAAGCAATGAAATGGGCCCCGCACGCGACTCGATCGCATCTCCAAGAATACATCAACCAAATCCCCTCTTCGGGTATGTGGCATCACGCGGGACTGGCTCTAGCTACTGATTCGGTCCTGGAATTCGTAGATGTGGCTGTGCCAACGAGTTGTCAAACCAATACGAACTCATTGGACAAACGACCGCGTGGTGCCAAGGGCGCGAGTACTTGGCTCTTGTCCATGATGTCAAGGAGATCTTGGTACGCCGGCGAAGTGGCTGGAATGCTTGCTTTAGCACGCAGCGATTCACCGACCACGGAAACTGCACCAGAAGACGGAAGAAATATGGTTATTGACCGTGTTATAGCCGCTGTTAAGCGGTCGTGCAATAATACTAACAACGTTCAACATCAAGGAGCTCTTTGGCGAGCCACCGCATTACTCATATCCGTCCCAGGGATACACCGTAAATTATTGTACTCGGTTGCCTGGTCACAAGTCGAATTGTTCACGAATACAGCAATGACAACCGCCACTGAGTGCTGGCAATGGATACTCACCGCTAGACCTGATCTTAAGTTACGATTCCTTCAGGAAATGCTCGCAGCTTGGCAATACACCGTCAACAAAAAAATGGGCATGTTTTCACCGGAACGACAGGAAGTTAGTCCACTCGCTGTTTACGAGGGTTGCGAACTTGGACCAAGCCCACCATACGTTAAACCTCACGAGATTTGGGTCACTTTCATTGTTGAGATTATCGAAACTGCTAAATATTGTTGCCAAGAAACTATCGAGATGATTGCTATTCTTTTGCATCGATCTTTACCTATGACCGTTGGTGCCATGAACGAAGAACACGGCTTAAACAGACACGTTAATGCTGTTGGTGCACGTTTCAAACTTTTGTCCTGCGGTCTTCTGCTTCTGCAAGGTGACACTTTGCCAAGGTAAAAAATGAATTTTCTTAAAACTTATATGAGATATTACAAAAGTATATAAAAAGTGAAGCTACTGGGGTTTCCAGAGGGAAATTATTTTTTTAAGTTTGATTCAATATTTTTTTAAAGTAGGAACCCACAGTTCAATGAGGTCAAGATTTGAAATGTTTTTTGAAATCTTTCGTTCCCTTTTTTTTTGTTTTCAAGATCTTTGAGTAAAAACGTTTTGCGTGAGCGAGTTTATTGCAACTGTTTGGATTACTTCTGTCGCGAACGTCAAATGCCGACACAAGAACCTGATCAACTTCGCGAGGATATCACAACCCTAATAAGATTTTGGCAAGTGATGCACAGCGAAAAGAAATATTTGATGATGGGAAGCGGAGAGGGGGATTATGATGGAATGGTGGAGCCCCAATGTGGGTTCGGTGGTATCGATAACTCTATAAATTCGCTGACTCCAACGGGACGAGAATTGATGAAACAACCTGCTCCTGGATGGATAAATACAGTGCCGCTCTCCACGAGCAGCAATGCCCTTGGAAAACGAAGCAATCGAAGTAAACGTATAATGCACAACAACGTGGCCGTTAAGGATTACATAAAAAAGCGCAATCTGATTCTGGGATTACTTGCAGAGGAAATTGAATTATTGTTGGTAAGAACCATTAGCAGTATATAATATTTCTGAAAATTATTTTCATTTGGCTAACGAGGCCATCATTACAGAAAATTAAATGAAAATACCATCGAGTGTTCTTCAACATAAAGAATTTATTGCTGAAGCACATAAAGTTTCATGAATAAAAAGAAAAAATATTTTTTCAACTTTCGAAATTAGGTTGATTTTTTGCTATAAAAATTTTACGATCGATATTTATTGAATAGTAATTTCGTTCAAGTTATTTTTCCGTTATTAACGTCGACCGCAAATCAATATTGTTCAATGAAAACTGATTATTTACTTTAGGTATGGCATAATCCAGGCGGACGTCAAGATCTTGCTCTACCTGGCGAAAATTCAATCGCAGAATGGCGAGCTAAAGTAATGAACGAACGGTGGCGCGATTACACCCGTCTCGCATGGGAAATAAGTCCGGTACTAGCAGTTTATCTACCGGTTCGACTTAAAAAAACTGACTCGATAGTCAAAGAAGTATGCAGACTTGTTAGGCTCAAACCAATTCCCGTCATGCACGTTCCCGAAGCAATGCAATATCTCGTCACGACGGAGAGTTTGTTGAACGATGCACCCGAGGTAACGAAAAAAAAATGTCTAAATATCGGCCCTTTTGCAAAACTAGAATAAAAAACCACCCATTGTCTTTTTCCGTTTAGCTCGTTCACATGCTAACTTGGGAACGAATCTCACCGATTGAAGCACTGGCGTACTTCTCAAGACAATTTCCTCACCATCCCATATCAGCACAGTACGCGGTCGATGTTCTCGGCAGCTATCCCGCGGATGCAGTCTTGTTCTATATTCCGCAGCTTGTACAAGCTGTACGTCACGATACGATGGGTTACGTGATTGAATTTATCAAAGCGATTGCTAAACGTTCACAGGTTCGTTCGAAATATTGTATGATAAAATAATGACCTCGACGGCGATGAGTCTGTGACTGGTTTGTGGCTTGAGCGATGTAAGCCGCTAAGGTTTCGGGCGAAGCCATCACTTGAGTGAATATCTACTTTTTCTTGCTTCCAGGTCGTTGCGCATCAACTAATTTGGAATATGCAAACAAACATGTATACTGACGAGGAAAAACAAAATAAAGATCCGGATTTGTTTGACATTCTGGACTCGTTGATAAAGAGTATTCTGAGTTCTTTATCTGGACCTGCGAAACAATTTTACGAGCGTGAATTTGATTTCTTCGAAAAAATTACTAATATATCGGGCGAAATACGTCCGTATCCAAAAGGTCCCGAACGAAGAGAGGCTTGTCTAAAATCGCTGCGGAAAATTACAGTACAACCAGGTTGTTATTTACCTTCGAACCCTGAAGCAATGGTCATTGATATCGATTATAACAGCGGTCGGCCCATGCAGAGGTGAGAAATTATTTTTGAAACTTCAACGATTTAATTGTACCCGTGTATTTATTCGCTTGATTAGTTGAATAATTAAAAGCTCACCTCCAGAGGTGCCAAAGAGTCAATTTAATAATTATCTTACCGATACTGTGAAAAAAAAGTATCCATTGAAACAACTTTTTGTGTTTTTAAGAAAATATATTGTTGCCAAAGAAAATCAAGAATTCCATATCTAGAGGAGAATAACAATGAGATAAGCTGAGCTTGCAATTAATGAACAACAGTTTAGTGCTAAAATCTTATTCGCAGTCACAGCGATTCCGACTGTCCTCTTTGACAAAAAAATAAAGACAGCTTTGGAAACTATGATAATGGAAATTTAGTGTAAACTCTATCCAATTCGCTCATTTTCTTTTCGAAATGACGTTTCCAAAAACACTACTTTTCTCATTGCTTTGATTTATATTGATTACTGGAATCTTTCAAAGAATCATACATGAATAGTGACGATTTTAATATCTTCTAAACCTCATTAAGAAACGATTTTTCTTTTGCTTTCAGCGCTGCAAAAGCACCATTCTTGGCTCGATTTCGAGTACAACGTTACGGCATAAACGAATTGGAGAACATAGCAATGGCTGTATCAGCGAACGCAAAAGTCGAGACAAAGTGCGCTGGTCTCGAAACATGGCAAGCTGCAATATTCAAAGTCGGGGACGACGTGCGACAGGATATGCTAGCGCTTCAGGTTATTGGAATTTTCAAACACGTTTTCCAACAAGTTGGTCTGAACCTGTTTTTGTATCCGTACAGGGTAGTCGCAACAGCTCCAGGGGTAAGAATTAAAATGAATTTCTACAAATTCTCCTACATCCTTAAGTCCATGAATTTTTTATCGTCCAATGAATTTTTTGCAGTGTGGCGTAATCGAATGTGTGCCAGATGCCGAATCAAGAGATCAGCTAGGACGTCAAACTGACATTGGGATGTACGAATATTTCCGAACAAAATACGGCGATGAGACGAGCAAAGAGTTTCAAACGGCTAGACGAAATTTCGTGAAATCAATGGCAGCGTACAGCGTAATAACATACTTGCTACAAATCAAGGATCGTCATAACGGAAATATAATGTTGGACAAAGAGGGTCATATTATACACATCGATTTTGGATTTATGTTCGAGAGTTCACCAGGTGGTAATCTTGGCTTTGAGCCGGACATCAAATTAACTGATGAAATGGTTCTCGTCATGGGAGGAAAAATGGAAGCCGCTCCGTTCCGATGGTTCATGGAACTTTGCGTTCAAGCTTTCCTAGCAGTGAGGTAAAAAAGGAACAAGGGAGAAAAAAATTACAAATTTTAGCTTGATTTTGAAGGAAAAAATCAATTATTTCCCATTCTATCGATGAGTTAATAGAACATAATTATTTATTTATTTTGCAGACCCTACCAAGAGGCAATAATATCCCTAGTTTCCTTGATGCTGGACACCGGGTTACCATGCTTCCGTGGACAAACGATCAAATTATTGCGTAGTCGTTTCGCGCCAATGGCAACAGATCGAGAAGCAGCAGTTTTTATGCTCAACGTAATACGCAATAGTTTCCTGAATTTCCGAACAAAAACCTACGACATGATACAGTATTATCAAAATCAAATTCCGTATTAAACGTGTCACTTTGTCCACCTGGGTTAATTGTTATTCGTTCCGAATATTCGGAACGATGGGTATCGATATTGAGAGCATTTCTGCAACTATAGTCAACAATATTGAAGGGTGATGGTAAAAAAATAAGGAGCATTATTTTATCACATTCAGAACAGTTGAAAATTCATTAATTTCTTCAATATACTCGAATACTATGTACATTTGTACAGTTTTTGTGCGTGTGTAATGAAACTATTATGCATTTTTTTCCGAGAATTGTGCAGGGATATGAACATTCCTAATCTGTGTATGTATTTGTTATCATAGTATTTATTCTGTGAATCGTTGATCCGTGAAAAAATAAATAATTTTATGGTTGCCAACGTTACTCTATATAAACAGTTCAATATATACGATTTATTACGGCTTCATTGACTATTGTTACATTTTGAGGATACTTGCATCGATGAAACTATTATTCTAAGAAAACTTTGTTCGGTGTCACCGCTTTAAACTCGGTAGCCGCTGATCTGCAAACACAGATAATATTTTCATTATTGTACTTTCCCAGCCATATATAAAATTACATTGATTTGACATTAATTTGTTGTTCACTGCTCAGCAGACTGTTTGCAAAAATCGAAACATTTGTTCTTTTCAATTATTTCGTAACGGTGTCTCTTAAGAATACTTTGCCTCGAAGCGAGTTTTTTGTCATTAATAATTCCAAATGATATATGCGTTCAAATAAATCCCCATGAATTGCCACTTTTCAAAGCCAAGATACCTTGTCAATCAGACTTTAGACAAATTTTCTTATACTCGATGATACTTGTCACTCCAATATGAATTTAAACGCTCTCACCCATCGGTTATTTGCTTTCCCATTGGAATTTCAAATGGAGGTAAGACTTCGCGCCTCGCATCTCTGGTGTAGTAATAAATTTTAGATGTTCTGTGATAAGGGCCTCCGGGAACATTGGGTGGTGGCTGATCTCTAGCTACAATAGTATCTGCATATCTTAATGCTTCCTTGTGTCTTTTCTGTGAATAATTGTTGAAAATTTATTTGTAATCAGATTCGATTTGTCAAAGTTGCATCTTAACTATGTAGAATCGAATAATCGTAATAATAAAGGTGAGACAATCATCTGTTGGAAAAACTTGATGTCGAACTTATGTAATGAAACAATATTTTTTTAATCACCATTCCAAATAATTAGAATGGAAAATAATTTTGGAGGTTATGTTATTTTAAGACAAAAACATTGCGGATAACTTACACCCCGAAGAAATCTTTGGAAAGCTTTTAACAAAGGTCCAACACTTCGATGATCAATCTTTTGCGGCATGATGATTTGCACACCAAAATACTCGTGAGTAAAAAAAAACCAAGAGTATTGTGTCACTCGTCGAGAGAGAAACACATCATATGTACATGTATATTTTATTGATTCAGTTCCGTGACTGGTGACTGGTTATTTAACTCTGGGAAAATTGCATTCTGTACACTACTGCCACCAAACGGATATCACCGCTACGATAAAAAGTAAAAAAATGTAACATGAAATTTATGGTGGATGAAAATAAAGTCTATAAAATTTACGAGTTGATAAATTTTTTATCTGAATTTGTGGAGCCTTACACATTTACATCATTATCTCCGATCATGTTCAATATTCTTGGAAATTTCGAAAACTTTCTGACATTCTTCCACACTCAACGGCGATGAGCTCGTCACAATAGAGAATCGGGCAAAACGACGGATGAACGCAGTTGGTTTGCTACCACGCCGAGATCATCTCCGAACGACCGAAACTCGTGAGATGTTAACACACGTGACACATTTAATTGCTCCGGAATTTTTGATTGAGCGAGCAAGAAGAGAATAAAAAAAAATCTATACATGACACGTAGAGTGCAGCGTTTTTTTTTTTGACGCGTTTCTAGTATTCCGGGCCGACTATTATAATCATATACTTTTTTTATTAGGGGTTAAATCGTAGACGACAACCGATAAACTAATGCGATAAATGTTTCGCTACTACGATCAAGGTCGTCTAAGTTCTTTGCTAAGACTTGAACTTGCTTGGCGGTGGAAACATTCAAACCGCAACATGCCCAATATTTCGTGACTTTGGTCTACCTCTATCGTCTCGAATTTGTAATTACACGTGTTTTTTTTGCTGTCAACTATGTATTCGCAACGAGTGTCTACGACTTTATTGCGTCATTTAAATCCAAATTTTCCTCAAAACGGTACGGGCAATGTGTTGCTTTTGGGACATTGTAGATTTTATGGTAAATTCGGTGGTTATGGGAGACGAATAAGCGTTTGGTTCGGTCAACAAAGTGCTCAAGTGGTTCGTTCGTGCACTCAACAATTTGAATTTATTGCTGCTCAACGTGTGAGACGTGGGATACAATTGTTTAATCTTTACTCCAAAATTTGGGACGAAATTGCTCTCAAAGAATTCATGAAATCTTGGAGACGCCGAATCGGACGGAATACTCGGGAATTTTTTATTAGCGCTGTTGGTGTCACCATGTATAATTGGGAAGGCGAAAAAATATCCGACCAAGAGCTTTACAGGTATGTCAATCAGAATCTCGAAAAATCCTATCTTTCATTTTTTCTTCAGCTAAACAGTTTTAAGTCTCTTTAGCGATTTTCGAGCTGTACACCTTACAGTGTTATTAGCACAGGAACCTTCAAATATCACTCTTTCACATGCCATTTCCGTGTGTGCTCATTTTTAGTTTAGGGCACTTGACAAAAATTTCCATTTCAAAATTGTCCATTTCTTGTGCACAGCGAAAGCATTCAAAAATACAATCTTTTCTGTCATGGATTTGTTGATTGTCAAACCAAACGGACATTTTCTATATTTTGCATGCAGGGGCTTTTGTGTCACATATCAAATGTGGGCTAATTTAATTTCGTACAGAGAAATTCAATAGCCCTGCAGACTTTTCTAGCCCAAACAACATAACCTTAAAAATATGTATTTATACAAATATGGCGGTACTCATGAGAGCACTGTATGAATTTATGAATTTATCAGTTTCCGCTGTAAAAATGTTAATGTACTCTGAGTAAAAATGATCTACTTGCTCGTGCAAAAAGTTTTTAGCTGTATAATTGCTTGCAACTCTGATTGAGACAGATTTGAATACAATCAATTGAATTTGCTGTTGAATTTTCCATCATTAAAATAGAACAATTGTTTGTGTACAGCCAGAAAAATGTACACAACGCTCTGAATATTTGGCATTATTTTTTCAGAATCTAGAAAAGTAAATGAGCAAAAAGAATTGTGACGATCGAAAGACAAAGAAATGTTGTAAAAGATGTTCCGCATTGCGTTTCAACAATGACTACGGAGTTCAATAAATTAGCATGTATTGACATTTTACAAACTTGACACATTGTTTGCTGATGACCTTTTTTTACGTCCAAGAACAAGGTTTCGAAATAACTTTTTTCAATTCTTTAGCTTTGAAAGTAATTTTTTCAACGTATTGAAAGGTGGAAGTGGATTCTGCTAAATTTTGTATCACTCGTGAAATTCCACTTTGCAAATATATGTTCATGATAAAAAATCTAATATCATAGATAAACATCAAAACGTCCAGAATCATTTTTTGTAGAAATTAGTTTAGCGAATGTAGATCCAGCGAACTTGCAAAAAATTATATGGAATGTGGAAACCCAAAAGTAAATGATGTCTTTTTTTCTGATTTCTCTGCATACAGTTACTCCAAAGAGATTGAAGGCATCTACAAGTTGAGAGACGCTACTGTTGTCTGTGAAAAATGTCATTTGAGATTGGTGGTGGATGCTGCCCAACCTGGAGTGAAATATTGTACATGTCACAGCGCCAAGCCCACTTTTGCTTCGATTCAAAGTGGTAAGAACAACTCATGGTCTCTAACTGTTTTCTCTCTTCCTGTTGATTTCGTTATGTAACTCTTTTCAAAGGTTTTGTCAGGGACAGGCACGTGGTGGTGCATTTTCTATAAATAGAACGCGCGCGTAAAAAAGTCGATTGATTGCGTTCTGGTTTAAGGGGGCTTTAGTCTTTTAATCTCACCAAAATGGATGCAATGCTAGAACAGATAAATTCCGTTTAGACACTCCATTTTTTTTTGCATCTTTCATAAACGAGAAATATTTTTCAATCGTTATTAGTCTCGTGATATTTTCATTCACTTTTCAATATTTTTTCCATGTGACGCAAATAATATTTAGAATATTTTGGTTTTCAGTTCCGCAAACGCAACGCGAAAAATTGAACGGGCTGTTAAATAACTCTGGAGACTTTGATAATTTTATTTCTTATTCACATAAATTGTAATTATTGTAAACAATTTTTTTTCTAGCTTCACCGACGTCATGCTTCCTTAACGAAGATTGAACAGAATTTGAATTGTAAATAAGTATTTTGTTGTATTACAGGAGCTGAATGGCAGCCTTTCATCGAAAGAAAAGATATGCTCGTCTGGCGCAAGGAAGAGCCCAATTCTGGTGGGTTGTACGTTTACAAAGTTTTTGGTTCGTTTTCGGATGTTTCGGCGGAAGATTTTCTTCAAGTACAGGTTGACGTTGACTACAGAAAAGAATGGGATCCGACGGCAAGAAGATTGGAGATTATTGATACAGATCCGCGATCGGAAAAGGAAGCGGATCGGCAGAGCGACGTTGTATATTGGGAAATGGAATGGCCCGTTAGTATAATCCAACAAAGGATTTCCATTGCTCGAAATTTTCATTGCGTCACAATCAATGCTGCGAATGCGTTTTTGTCTATAAAAAGCAACAGAAATAAAACGACACTATTTTCATTATTAAAACAAGAATTTGAATTTGTAAAAATTAGATTAAAAAATCATTGATAAAAATTATTTGGAAGAATTAATATGCAGCTGATATAAATACTGTTTATTCAGTTTCATATTACTCCTGTCCATCAGAATTGATATTTGAACGAAGAACTTTCTGAAATGACAGAAACTTTCATTTCCAGAGACTTTTTTCGAATCGAGATTACGTGTACGAGCGCAGGTGGGCCGTAGACCAGGACAGAGGAATGGTAGTTATCGTAAACAAAGTAACCGACCATCCGGACGCACCGATCAGGCCTGACACATATCGGTAATATTTTTTTTTTTCAATAAACATTGAATTCCAACACTTTTCAATTCGTTTACAATGTTATCGTCTAAAGAACAAGCTTTAATGCGTTTTTTAATTATAAACCCGGTAAAAATATGTACGTAAAAAAAAACATAAGTAACTTAAGAAAACAGCGGGAAAAAAGTAATAATTGGATGATTTGTCCGGAACAGAGTAACAACATATTGGTCTTACATGGTGATACAACCTTCCACGAAGTTCAACGAACCAGGAATTGAATTCGGAATGACATATTTTGACGACCCGGGCATTAATATTCCATCAGCCGTAACTACTTGGGTTGCAATAAGTGGTAAGCTCTTTCAATTATATTTCGTAATATTTGACTATCCTAAAGCCACGAATGGAGTGAGAACCGAAAAAAATCGTTTCGAGGCGCTTTATCAGTTCCCTAAGTGCTAAAGGCACAGCTTTTTCTCGGAGACGCTTGATATTTCAATGTAACGATAAGTTACACTCTGTCCTCAGATGAATAATAAAGAACTTGCGACCATTATTTTCCTCAAAAACTTAACCTTGTGGAAGGAAAATTTCCAAACATTTTTTACCGACTGAACGACTGATAGAGCGCCTCGAAAATGTGGATCGGCCGCCCCAACCCACCTCAAAATTTCGGAAGTCAGATTTTTCGACACAGTTCGACCGACCGGAATAGAAAAAAGTTTCGGCCCACGCAGGAAAGTAGTAAAAATAGACTGAAACTTTTTTATTCCGGTGAGGAGAACAGACTGATCCATAGCATTGAATTGGATTACGTCACTGCCATAGATGAAATTTTGATGTTCGGTAATAATGGTTGTGGTAAAAAATGAATACAAAGAACTCGAAAAGTGAATGTACTCAAACAATAAGGAATTGATAAAATTTTGAAACTAAGAAAATTTGACAAAAATTTCAGACCATTTTTCGTATACTTTCTCGCATAATGTTTATTAAATTTTTGTATTTCTTATTATTTTCATAGGTCTTCCGGATTTCCTTTGTCGTATGAGACAAGCTGCCAAAGATTATAAAAAGTACAGTCTAGAAAAACAAGGAGAATCGGTAACGAGTGAAGATTTGAATGCGACCGACGAAAAATCGAAAGAGGATAGTCCCGTTGAAATAATATTAGAAGCCAACGAAGCACCCGAAATCAGTGACAAAAAAGTGACGGAAAAATTGCGCGTTGATCCGGAAATAATTGGTAATCCGCTAGAGCGAAATGACGAGTACGAAGATCCGGAGACCGAATCTGAAGAACAGACGAAAGCGTTCGAGGGTGACTGTGGAAGCATGACGGAATCGAAACCCGAACAGGAACACGGTTACCTGAGATATTTTTTTCTCACTAAATTGTTTGCATGACAATTATACACATTTTCGTCGGGCGATTTGAAAACGAACGGCGAACATGTACCGAGTACAACGAATTTAGGATCAAGCAAATATGATGGATCGAACTCGACCCCCGAGGAATGTATTTGAGGATGCATTCGTTCTTGCTGACTGCAAAAACTCATTTGTCCTCTGCAAAATAGCTCTCCACGTTCCAAAGTCTTAGCTGATGAATTTGGAATATAATTTTGTAGTTAATTTTTCAAACTCAACACCTCTGCGGCCTCCACATTAATTTGTTCATTAAAAAAAATAACAACGTCTGTAATTATCTGACAATACAAATTGAAACCATTCGCAAAACAAAACCGTAATGAAAATGACAATTTTGGATTTAAATAATGACTAAACAGTAGTCCAGTTTTACACGAATATTGACTTAAATTTGGAATCGATTCTAATAGTATTTCTTGAATTATTTAAATCCGAAAAAAATCGGATTTTATACAGATCATCTTTTTCTGCATAGTCAGGGGGAAAACTCGAAGTGCCCTTAAGGATGCTTTACATTTAATTTTTGAATAGATACTCGGGGTAAACGAAAAAGCAGTATCACAATGCAAAGTCATTAAAATGTAAGTGTCAATGGTTCACGATAAGAGTCAATAATTTTCATCTGATATGAAAAAGAATTAAACACATTAAAAAATCGATCGTGTTATAAAGAAAATTGTCAAATAATGTGTCAAGCGCTCTTGAGTGTTCGGAATAGTGGATTCCAGTTGCGGCGAGATTTTCCGGAATAAAACCAAAAATGGCGTGAATTTTAAAAGTGTACGATACAGTGGAAAGTTTTCCAGCTGCGTTTAGAGCATGAAAAATGTATTATGAATCTGTTGTGGAAATATCTATCGAGCCAATGAGCATCGAAATATGCAGTAATAATTAGTGTGTTTAGCAAAGAAGTAAATCTGTAAATTGGATTAAAAAAACATAAATTATCAAATAATATACCTCCGTATTTACGTTTATCTAAGTAAATAAATAAAAAAAAACGCTTATAGCCGATGTAATATTTTGAAGTATTGAGAAGTGGCGAAGATAGAACTCTCAGCAATGCTATATATACTATATCCATGTGTACAAAATATATAAATATAGATATTCCTATAAAATACAAATAAATAAGCGTATATCTTTATAAATTGTATAATTAATAATAAATAATAAACTATAAATTTGTACAATGTCGAAGCGATTTTCCGCGGCTAAGATTTTGATTCGTCACTTTGATCGTCCTGTTCCGTTGAAACATTCAACAACAATTCGTCTTCCTGGTCGTCCATGTGGAAAGAAACTTCAAGTGGTATGTCTATGGGGTCTGATACAAAATCGGCACAATCCTCGTCGTGACATCTCTGGAAAACTTTTTTTGCCTTCAAATCGGCGGTCCAGAAAACATTGTTACTCTTGTGTTGTCTACCGATATTGGCGCAGTATCTGAAATTCGTTTGGATAGTGAATATTTTTTCGAAGACGTAAAAAAATATGTAGCTATTCATTATCATTGGTTTTTATATGTTAAGAAATCTCTAAATTTGAGTTTCACAACACAGCTTCCTCTCGAAAGTTTTGAAAGAAGCAAACGAAATTCCAGAAGCAGAAAATGATGCTTATTTTTTCGACATCTCAAAAACTAAATTAAAAAAGTGTTTTTTGGTCAACGTATAAGATTTGCATTGCATTTGACATCCACAGAACAGGATCGTTATGAAAAATATTTCTGGAGTATGCCGTCATTGCAAATTTTAAGAACATTATAATATTGGAAATGAAGAATAAAAATTAAGATTCACAATTTTGAGCTCCACGTATTTCAAGAGATATTTACCTGTTTCCGATAATTTCGTAAACAATGATTTTCCGATATTCGTAGTACTTGGATAAACGTATTTTTCCAGGAGTGACGAGTGACGAGATGAATTTGTCGAGTTGTGGATAAACCGAAATCGAACTCTGACTGGGAGAACAATTTGTACGACTGAAAGATCCTGAATAACTTTGTGATCCAATGGCATCGGTGTCTTTGATTTCAAGAATTGATAGATTTTTTTTATCAGGAAAAAAGGATATCAGGGAATCGAGAAAGATAGCAAGTTGTTTGTCATGAAGGTCTTGCAATGGAACGTGTTTTGATTCTGGAGCAACAACAAGATGTGAAAGTTTACCCCATTTGGTTGATTTGTATATTCGAAAATGTCGGTTACGCGTGTAAACGGCAGTGTCAATAAACATTTTTTTCCCTTTGTCTGTCTCGACAAAAAGTTGTTCGAGCTCTTTTCTTTCGTAATGACTCAGTACATCGTGAAGCACCGAACTGTTGTCTAAATATTCTTCTATCTCTCGACAAACTCCTTTCACAAAACCACCAACGTGAAAATTGTTACAAAATGCTACGTCTTTCCTGCAAAATATCAAATGCCTGCTAAACTTTGATCTCGTTGTAGAATCCAAATTCAACACATTTTTCTCATCCCATGACAAACCCCAATATTTTTCTATGTAGGAACAAAAAATTTTTATCACGGTGTCTGTCATTTGAGGACCGACACTGTTTGGATTCAGTTCCAACTTGAATTCCAGGTCAAAGTATAACCAGCAGGGAGCTCCTTCTGGTATCACCTGAAATAACAAATTTTGACACATTCTTGTCAAATTTCCTGAAAATATGTATTTTCTTTTGTTTAAAAGATCGCTGCTATTTTTCTACAATCGAATGCAAAATACCATATTTATTCATAAAAAACAACAAAATTGTTTGGTTTTATTCGGTGCTTTTTTATTTTTGTGCAAAAATTTGTTTCCTTTTTTTTTTACTTTCAAACAATGATGTTGCATTTTGCGGCTTTGGAATGCAAATTTGAAGGATTTTGACAATTCAGAAAATAATGCATGAGATTTTCTTTTTCTCTGCATTACAACTATGCAAACTTCAACGAAATTTAAATCTCCATCCTAGTATTTCAGCAGCTTCGAATAAATTGATGTTTAAATGCGTTTTAGAGGCAGCAAGTAAAAATATGACCTGAGATTTTTTGAATTTTGAATTCTTTGGCTGCGCACTGGTGCAAATTCTTACGATCAACTTTACCCTTCTCACAAAACACTATTCTTGATTCTCCACTTGAAATTGTGTATTTTGTTCTAATTTCACAATCACCATTGATTTGGAAACATATTGAATTGAAAATCATGCATGATAAAACAAAAAATACGAAGCAGAACGACAAATTTTGTTGATTAACTGCCAGTGAAAATTTGCACCAGTGTACAGGTCAAAGAGTCAGGGAAAAGGAGTGCAGTTAAAGGATCAACTCACTTCGTAAAAACATCTGTTTTCGTTGGGCATTCGCGAAGTATAAAACCAAAAGACTTCAGGATGTGCAACAATAAATTCCCGATAACCACTTTCTTTTTGGCAAACAAATGTACAAACGGTTTCTATTTGCGATTGTTTTTCAGCGGTTTCGAGAGCTTCGGCTTGTCGTGGAAATTGTTGCCAGAATTGCGTCGGTCCCATTAGTTTTTGGGGCATACGGTTAAACAAATTTTTATAACGCGTCGCGTTTCGCATTGTTCTTTCCATCCTCAATCTCGAATATTCGGTCATATCTTCGCCATAGAAACTCGACGGTTTTATCGGTTCCATTTTCATGATCGAAGCAAATGTTCGGCACGCTGTATTTACTTTTTTAACGAACTACCGATGTTTTGGATTCGGTAATCTTATGAAATGATCAATAATCACACGATACGTGCATAGCGTTGGAACAAAATTTTATTCTGCTAATTTAACACTTTTTACGGAATGTACCAATCAGCGCGACGTGAAATTATCCAACTTCGTACAATGAGTAACGCAGTGAATGCATTGCAAGTATTCTGACGGCTGGCGGGTAAGCGGTTTCCGTTGCGACTGGTCCGGACAGGCACACGAGGATCACGTGGGCATACTAAATAAAGCAGAAATGGCGCGAAAAAATATGGCCGTGCGAAAACAATAACACAGGCGCGCAGTGATCTTGTTTTCACGCTGCGCGCGCAACGTAATCGGTCCCTCACTCGCGACTCTCCCCCCGTTCGCGCACTCTTCCAGCAAGCACTTCATTTCACGGTCACAAACGGACAAGTTCGCGCCAACGTGAAATTCATGTATACAACGCGGTATGTTTTGTTTTTAAGATCAAACATAAACACGGTTCCACTTGCTCTTTCACGATTCATTACTGTTGAATAGTTTATGTAATAACGTTCGGTTTTGATATTCCAATAGTTTGCTTTCAACGTCTAGATGTGTGAAACGAAATAATTCAATAATAATCATAACAATGATAACTGAAAAGTAAAAATTTACGTTAATATTTGAGTGATATGAATATAAATGGACAGATCCATGTAAATATACATTGGTTTCACAATCGGTATGCCTAATATCTGCGACATTAAATGATTCTTCATCGAAAAATAGCAATCGTCCGTGTTGAACATTGCGATCGAGAACCATGACGTTGCAGTTATATCTAACGGACATAAACAATCAAAGTAAATTTTGTGTTGAAATTTGCAGTTTAACTTGACGTAATATCGTGAAACGTCGGACATGAACAATGCATATGTTACTACTTGTAAACCCTTTTTACTTCCGAAAACGTAAAAAACTGAAGGCAGTAAATTAGTAAGCACGCCATCTTGGTCAGCGTCTGTGAAATACCCCAAACGTGAATATTCGAATCATTATGTATTCGGAAGGTCAGTAGAAA
The DNA here is from genome assembly GCA_013761285.1 of Campoletis sonorensis. Classification (NCBI taxonomy): domain Eukaryota; kingdom Metazoa; phylum Arthropoda; class Insecta; order Hymenoptera; family Ichneumonidae; genus Campoletis; species Campoletis sonorensis. The sequence continues at coordinate 1,618,280 of JACEOJ010000111.1, forward strand.
ATTTGTCATACCAAATGAGAATTTCGGAAATAACACGAGGCCACATTATCATTGAAAAGTTTGTCCAAATTCGTGGAAACGTTGTTGCTGCCGCCAAAAAGGACGAAAAATGTAAGGTTTTCGGGCTTTTTTCGTCGTAGCGTCGTGAAAATTCGTAATTGTCCAGAGATTCTTCGAGTTGCGCTAACGAACTTTGATTTCGAGTTTGATACGCTCATGCGCAAAAGAATGACAAAAGTGCCGGTTAGAATATTGGTGATCTGTCGTATTCTTTTTCGGTGTGTTGATATATCACCGCTATCCGTAGATTCACGGCATTCGCTGCCGCAGGGACGTTGAGGTCAAGTCGATGCTTGAAACCGCGAAATTTTACTGAAAATATACAAATTTTTTCGTTTTCTTTTTAATGGTAATACGAGTTTAACACGTCACGGATTGGGGTTAGGGGGAAGTCCGATGCTCGCACGATAGCGTATCAATATCTATAAAACCGATAGACAATCGACGATAACAAGAAAGGCACAGAGAGCTAGAAATCTCGTATATACATTCCATTCAACGATTCCTCTACCAGACTCTTCATCGTTGAATACCCGTGTTGTTGCCGCGGTGTTAGATTTATTTATTTATTTCTTGCACTTTCATTTTTACATTTTCTTTCAAGATTTGACGAACGATCAAGTAAAGAGAAAAGCATTGCTGTACGTATTTTCCAATCTGCGCCAGGTTGTGTAGAGTTTCATCGTTGCTACGAAAACAATTTTCAAACGTGTCGTGTAACGGAACGTGGCGCCCGTCGAAAGTTTATCATTTTTTACACACTTTTTTTATAACGTAGAGATTAATTTATCATTTCATATTTCTGGAATATTTCGAGGTAGACTCTTACCAAACAAGTCTAAGTACGAAAAGCGAATAGTGATTCACACAACGAGAAAACAAATCAACGATTTTTTCAATTCAAACCCGATGGTTGCGTTAGAAGAAATAATTCAAGAAAAACGAAATTGTGTGTGTGAGCAGTAACGATGAAGTGAAGTTATACTAATGGAAATATTCGAAAATATCATAAAGGCAAAATAAAAGCGAACAAAATTTTGTTTAAAAACGTACATTAAAATAATCATAATAATAGTCATGTGCACGTAAATTAATGGTACGATGGAAAAAGTGATGAGAAACAGTGATGTGGTTTATGTGTTGTTAGTAGAACAATTGAAAGTAAAAAGGACCGAGGACAACGATTTAAAAAAGATCATTGGGAAAGGATGAAAGATCGATGACGATTATGATTATTTTATGCCGTGAAAAGTGAAAATAAATAATAAATATAAATATACCGTCAATAACTTCGAGGAAATTTGACGAGTATAATAAAATTATACTCGTGATACGATCCATGGAGTCGAGATGGATTCTAATGATGACAATAACGTTGCTCATTTGGGACTATCGCATGAGACAGGCCGAGACTGCTTGCCGGGAAACGAAACTGCCGCGCGATTGCGAGTCTTTGTGTACTCGAAGTCCCACAGGTGTCGAATCTTGCGAGCTTAGAATCGCTGTTCTTCTCCCAGCTGACACGATCTACGATGTTTCATTGTCAAAAGTTCTTCCGGTCCTTGGTAAGAATATTTTAAAAATTGTACATAAATAATAACAATAATAATAGTGATTGTAAAATACGATGAAAATCGAGAAATTTGACACTCGGAGGTTACTGAGCTCGGTTATTACGAATCTCGAATCACGAATGCAAAGTTATTATTATTATTATTATTATTATTATTATTATTATTATTATTATTATT
>JACEOJ010000111.1:1620100-1762777 GCA_013761285.1 Campoletis sonorensis
TTTTTTTTTTTTTTTTTTAAGTTTTGTACACGGATTTATTGATTGTTTTGGGACACACCAATTTTTACAAAATAATCCAACGAATTCATCTCATAGTTTTGGATGATTTCCGGACGTTCTATGCATTCAAAAAAAAAAGAACAAATTCTTTATCATTTGAGTGTCATAGGCAATTGTACTAGAATCAGACAAAAAAATACTTCTTCGCAAAATGGCTAAATGCTAAATTCCAGTTATCCACTTTTTTTAATACTTTTTCCTCTTCTGCGAGTCATAAACAGATCATATTTTACAAAAAAATCGCTCTGAAATTGTTTATGATTTTTTGTTTTATTCGCAAAAAAAAAAAAAGAAAAAAATGTGTATACGAAATTAGTATAAAAAACACTCGAATAGATTCAAATTTATTCTATCGTGAAAACGTTTTTCGAATTTCACAAGTTGAACCAACATTGCGACTTTAATTAAATTAAAATTTTCCCACAGCGATCCTCGAAACTTAATTCGAATATTTTAATTAATTAGTCCATATTGGCATCGACCCCAACTCTCGTAGACGGTCGTTTCGTAGAGAAAATTTGCGTGCCAGGTAGGGGCGAGTAGTATAAGAAAAGAGAAGAGCAGAACGTTTATTGTTATTTCAAGAACATGAGATTGATTGGCCTGATGAAAAAGGGCTCTATTTTGAAAGATCGCAGGCGGTACTCGTTAGGCTTCTTTCAGCTTTTAACGACCTCGCGTTCAATCAAACGTAATTAATCATCCGTTGCTTGTATATAAACGAATAGTAAATATATATAAGTTTTACATGGGGAAGCTCTTGTCCCATTAATAATGGAACTAATAAGCGAAAATTAAAAATCAAATAAACGTTTTCATTTGTATGCACGAGGAGTACAAAAATGTGGTGTCTAGATTAATCATTTGAAGTGGGATTATCACGGGATATATTGGTGCTTGAATTCAAAAAAAAATTTGTTTTATCTTTCCTCCTCTCCTTTCTCCTTTCCGGTGTTGATTTTGAAGAGCATAAATTCTTCTACAACAGACACACACTCAACGTTAATCCAATATACGTTGATGCTGTGTGCTGTTGATTGAGATTATTTTAGTCCATATTTGTCACGTTATCGTGTTATCCATTGATATGTGCGCGTGACTCGTCACTAAGTATACACGAGTTATTAGTAGAATCGATTGCGATGATTGTCATCCTTCATCTTTTTCCCTGGAACACGAAAAAAAAATGTAGTCAACGAAAATAGCCCGTTGTGTATTTACTGTTGTCTGGGAGCGTGATCTTAATTCGAAGCTTACGTTTGTAGTTTATTTTATCGCTGTATCCAATCTCGACTGTGTGGGCTCAACAATACTACAGTATTTTCATTTTTTTTCGCATCTGACTTATCTGTCAGTGTATCTCATTTGCTGCGAGCGAAGGGAAACTGCAGAAAATCTTGTAGGCATAGCCTTGTTGCTTCGAACTCGTATACGAGCAACCAAAGGATGCTTAGGGTGACACCTTCTCGTGTGATGTAATAAACCATTCAATACACGATTAGGTGGCCAACTGTCGCTAAATGTGAACAGTCCACAAGAGGCTCTAGGAGCTGTACAGACTGCTGAGGAATCACCGAGAGATGTGGATATAGATTTGACAGAGGGAGGTTCGAACCACCCAGAGTTGCATTAGAAACATTTGACATTTTTTTCAAACTTTTATCAGTATCTGGCGAACCACGAGCCTTTCATGTACTAGACCAACGGGTTCTCCTTTCTCTCTCTCTCTCTCTCTCTCTCTCTCTCTCTCTCTCTCTCTCTCTTTCCCATTCGCAACTGATGCTATGTTTTGTTTTTTGGAATGATGGGAATCAATTTTATTTTTGAGGATTCAGGTTACAATTTGTATTTTTCTATGGCAAATTTTTAATAGTTTATGCAAATGGTCCTCCCAATTAAATGATTTGAATCAATGTTGAGGGTGAATACTCTCAAAACAGAACATTGAAATGTTCATAAAATTATAAAGGTCACAATTCGAGTTCACTTTTCAAATACCGATCTAATATCATATTTATCGCCACCGATTGAGGCTGAATGTCATACCGACTAAGCCGCCATGAGTCTTCAAGATATAGCTCGAAATTTCGAAATCCAAATTTTCTCACACCGACTATCCCAATCTACTTGGAGAATTTACGAAACGTCAATAAATACAACGTCATAGTGAATCCAAAGACGTATCTGTGTGCTCGTTATCACTCATCGTTATCGTGTAGGATCGATATCGTTCTTAGCTCCAATGAATAAGAAAAAAATAACGACAACTAAATGTAAAACACATTGGATTACTATTTGGAACAAAGCTATTTCCCGAAGACTTCTTTTCGTACCGCCGTTTTTCCATTATTTTATGTTCGTTGGATGCAAAAATCTAAACATTTTTTGTTAGAGAATGACCTCTGTTTCTTCGAGGTCCGAATACACCAAAGTCTCTGTAATACATTTTCAAATAAAAGGACCAAAGAGACATAAGAGATGAGTGGTTCCGGATGAAGCTGTCACTTTGCTGGGTGCATCGCTTGTTGATCGTGAGGCAGTTTCTCTGAGTTCCTGATGGCCTCAAGTAAAGACTGAGAGTGAAAATATAGTTAATAAATCGGCACAGGTTTTCGATAGTTGCTCCCAAAGCGATCGTGAAAATTCTATTCGATAATTTGGCAGAGAGTCGTCGTTGGTAGCAATGCTTTTGAAGCAAGAATTGAAAAGTTAGTACAATGGAGTAAAAATGATAAAATAAGATTACAAAATGTTTTAAAGTACCTGCAGATTCATTGAATCGAAATAACAATTGTTCTAAATCAATACACGATTTATCCGCTTTCTGAAAAAGTAGTTTGCAGGCATTCTTTGTCAATGGTTCTCGATTAACCAGATAAAAATACCTGCTTTATCGCCTGTCATCGTTTTATAAAGTTCGAGCTTACTGGGGGATGATAAAATGAAGTGAGTTTCACGACTTTCGATCGATATAGCAGAAACTTTCAACCCCTTTTTCAGCTCCGACATTTTCAAGGCAATTAATAAACGAACGACGTTCTCAGTCGGTAAAAAGTCTGTATCAAACTTTTCTCGCACAGGGAATATATTTCGAGCAAATAACGATAAGCACTTGCTTCATTTCCCAGTAGATCGAAAGATTATTATTATTTTTCTTTATTTCTGATTATTTGTTGTTTCGGAGAAAACTGCAAGCATTTTTGCATTTCGTTTGCATTTCGGAGAAATGCAAATACCTCATGGCGACTGGATATAAATAATATTTTCATATGATTTAAAAAATGTTGTGCAGCCAAAATTGTTCATCGTAACAATTGAAGTACCATTGTACCAAATAGAAATTGGAGATTGTAGTATCGCTGCGGGCTTTTCTACCGAATTCCATTAAATTTTGTGGACACATCCAGGACACGGTTTTGAAACTACGTGCTCATTTTTTGAACATTTGAGATGTTGGTTATTGAAGATTGCACAGTTTCACAGACTGTCTATGGGAAGCAGTATAAAAATTCACATTTCACGGAACATTTTTGACATACATTTTCGATTTTCGAACTTTTAGTCTCGGAGTTACTGTGATATAAAGTATGAGCTCTGTGTATTAAATATGAGAAAAGTGGTTGTTTTGTTGGTTATTTTTAAGATATAGAAACTAACATCGTTAGATTACGTCGGAAGTTATATCAACGTTTTCGAAGATTAACCGGAGAGTTAACTTTCGAACGTTGCGACGTTACAGTGGCGAGACTGCCACGTTAAAGTTCAATTTAAAGAACAATATTGCAGAAAGCTTCACTGACAAAAATCTCATTCCCATAGAAAAATAAAGGTCACGAAAATTCTAAAAACGAATCGAATTGACTTGAACATTTTTAACAAAAAGATATCGAGAAGTTTACTGTAAAAAAACAAATTTGAGTTGTTCGTTGACATTTTATTACAAATTAATAATTTGATAAGTTATTTTTGCTACAATTTTGTTATTGCTATCATTTTAAGGTAAGCTTGACATGGAATTTTTTATAATAATTTTAAAAGAGAGACGCAATAATACAGATAAAATGACAGCTTTTGTCTGTTTCTTCGTTTATTCGTTTGTGGCTGAACATTAGTTCGCTTCAATGTTCGAAGTAAACTTTGATTATGTATACACGTAGATATTGTAACTTTCCTTTGTGGCTCACGAGGGAATGAAAATGGTCTTTGATATATTGTATGCATAACATAACTCAAACCAACTCTCTTTCGCTCTGATCTCCCAAGGGATCGTGAAAGATAGATTTACCTTGTCACTTCCTTTATCTCGTTTCGAGATATTTTTGTCGCCGGAAAAACCGTTAAATCACATTTTGTAAACTTTGATAGAATCTTGAAAAAAAAAGTCCCGAGGAAAAACAGTTCGAAATGAAAAGTGCAGGAATAATAAGCACAAAAGTAGCTCAAAAGTTGAATTATTCCAACGAATTCGCGAAGAATATTGAAAAGTATGTTTTCTGTCATCCTGAAGTACATCGAAAGTTAAATAAAGAAGGTGCATAAACATTGAATTCATTGTAAGATTTCTAAGTTCAAGAACAACTCGATCTTTCGATAGAATCAAACTTTTAATCGTCCAGTCACGTGACAAAGCTCAAATGAAAGCTGGGATTTTTTTTCAACTTGAAAAGGTTTTGAAAGTGAAAATTTATTTTGAATCTGCGATTTCATTTGAAACAGAAAGAAAGATGCATTAGATTTGAAGTATCCTATCAAATACGTGATATGTTTCGACACATCCAATCGCGAGGTTATCGGTGATCAAGCAATTGGCATTCCCATTTCAATAATTACTTCATCATTGATGCATAAGGTCCTCCATGCGGAAATCAAGTAATGCCACATCTGTAAATTGAATATAACTCGATTTTTCGTCGTCAGTTTTCCAGGAATATTAAAATTGCATGATGTGTTCTTTCAGTAGAAAAAAACTTTTCATTTTCTTCAACCATCAAGCATCTCCGATAGAAAACTTTAATCTCATTTTCGTCTTGCCAAAATTTTGCAACAAAAACAGCCTATTTTCAATAAGATGCAGGTTTTAAGTGGAAAGAGTCACGGAGACGGGAAATTTCTGAAGATGAACATTGAACTTTAACAGTGCGACCCCAATTTTTGTCTATCTTGAATTCTTCACCTTCCCCCTAATTTTTTCCATCAACTATCCTTTTTCATTTCGAGGTCAACAGTGGCTGTTTGCCTGTTTATAAGATTCGTCTTATACACTGGCATTGCAATACGTGCAATGCGTCCAACGAAACCTGAAATCTCCAAAATAACATGAGAAAATGAGTCAACTTTGCGAACCTGCTTATTTTCCACGTGGTAATGTTGGTTGACGCTTTTCAGCCCAAAAAGTATTTTTCGGTACGCGTTTATTATGCTCCTATTATTTATTCTGTTCCTCCTCGAAACGTTCGAGCCATACCCTCTGAACTCCCACTTTTGCAACGATCCTTTTCCCAAGTGTGGTGAGATCGAGGTCGCACTGTATTCATATTATTTCCCTGTCTCCAATATTTCATAAATTGGAATACAAGAATATCGATTGCGTGCCTCTTGCCGAGCAAATATACTTGGCAAGGCCATCAACGTATGTTTCAAGGTTGTTCGATATATACATTAGTCGATATACACTTTTCTATTGGTAATTTTTTACTGGTTTAGTGGTGCTTTACCTATAGAATCAGACCGTATGACTTTGTGTGCACTTCGAAATCAAAATCGGGCTGGAATCAAACTTCTAAATATTTGGCATCGATTAAAAAAATCTTTCATTAAAAAATATTCTGTAACCAATTGATAATAAATCATACAGGATACAGCGGTCATAGTTTTTCTACACCATTCACGATGATATTAACCGAAACCATAAACTCGAAAGATTATTGAATTGAACAACACAAACATCTTCATTTTGTGATGTGCACTTGTGAAAAACGTTCAAGTTTGTTTCAAAAATGGGCTTATTGAATATATATTCAAATTTCTTTTAATTGTATAGATTTTTTCATTGATGCAGTTGCACATATTTTCGAAGAGATAATTCAAAGCTTGGAAATGTTTTTAGGACAGTCTCTCTTGGAACACATCAGTGTTTTGAACACATGAATACATTTCATTCGTTCAATGATTAAGACCCTTAATTAATCATGGCTGCGAAATTTACATTTAATTGAGCTGACAGAATAGAATTTGCAAAACTTTTGAGAATTGACCTATTTTCGCATTATTATTAGTAGAATAAGAATGAATAATACAAATAAACTTTCATATGATTACGTCCAAGAATCGCGGCATTTTGCTGCCACGTGTTGGTCTTTTACTATCAAAAAACCGTTGACACTCGCTGTTCGACTCAATGTCTTCCACATGTTTACGTATCTACGTACGGATTCTCTATCAGCACATACAACGAATCACTAATTCTGAGGAAGTATCCGCTGCTGAATAAAATAACGAACTGGTTGACTGTCGTTTCGTAACCATTATCGCCCTACAATCAACACTCTAATAAATGCTGCTGATAGTGAATTGTAGCACAAGTTAGACAGCGGCACGCAACATATATTGACTCCGCGTTTGGGCGAATGATATTCATCTACGCCTGCCTCCCGACCAGAGAACGATAGCGACTTTTTGACCGGGCAGACCTTCGGATCCCGTTGCTCAACCTGAACATTGGTTGAACTTAATTAAACAAAAACATAGGCTCATGTTCGATTCAACGTTGAGCCCCAACTGTGTCAATTGTACGATGCCGCGAAAGGAATCGGCGTGTTTAAAGGGTTGACAATTTCTTTTACGCTGTGAATATGCAGAGTTGCGTTTGCAAACTTTTTAAATGTTTGAAACTCTACAGCAGGTGTGTCGGACCGTTAATAATGTATTATTAATAATTAATAATGTACGATTAAAAAGTGGTTAAAACGACGAAAAAAAGAGGGCAATATGGAGCAGCATTTGGAAAGATTTTTTTAACTGATGTCTAAACATTCGAAATGTGCGGAAATAGTAATTTGAACGATTTTGAAATAGGCTTTAAAAGAATTTCAGCTTTGATGTCGTTATCATAATTAATGAATGAAACATGAACTTCATCCAAGATATAATCGGTCAGAAAAATTGAATTCAGTTAAAAAATACACATTATATGAAACGAGGTGTCTCTTTCTATTTTTATCAAGTTCTTCGTTTGTTTAGCACACGTCATAAGGTTTCGTAGACTTCGAAGCTGCAGTCGGTAGTGAATAGTAGTTGGGTCCCAAATTAGCGAAGGAAAAAAATCGTAGGTAGGCGTTTCAATGCTCATCCAAGTATAAAACACTTAATTTAAGTAAAAATCTTTGAAATTGATGAAAAAATGAGTTTATACACTTTATCATACACAAGTTTTACAGAATCATCATTACCATTAACCTCTGATCTTGAAAATGTAATTATAAGAAACGAGCCACGGTGTGTGGCTGGACCGCATTTTTGTCAGTGTCTGGCAACGGTATATGGGATCGTTCGCTGGATGGCCCAGAACTATGACAGTGATGGTCAGTTCCTGCCAAACTATTCACATGCGGGGATCTATCACACCGTGTGAAGAAAGTGACTTTCCACGCAGTGGCCACTGGAAGCTAAATGGCGGAGCAATAGGGCAGTCAAAGTTTTTCTATTGACTAAAGAGATAGTTCATTACCACATTCATAAAGAGAGAATTACTGGTACGTGCAAGATGAACTAAAGAAAATATCGATTTACAATTTTTAGGAATGGTCTGAAGTGAACGTGCCAAATATGGCAGGCCAGGCATTAAAGGCTTAACCTCAATATTCAAAATCTTGGAAGGCCTCGTCAGTTATTTCATAACTTCCATTATAAAAGAAAAGGCGTTCGTTGTTATGGGTTGAAAAACAATTGCTTGGCACTTACTCAATTATTTGGAGAACATCTTAAATATATTTTTATTAATTTGTTTTTTCGGACATCGAATCAAGATACTTTCTCACTACATTTTTTTTCGTCAATCAACGCAGCCGTGCTAACTAACTTTAATTACTTAAAGTAGCAACTTGAAGTTAAGGGGTTAAGGGAGCAACGGTTACCAAAATAAGAACTATAAATAACGCTTGGTTGGAAATGTTCCGAAAAAGATACTTTCACTTAGAAACTGTGGCGGGGATGGTCCTCCTCCAGTTGCAACGCTATTAGGCTCAAAGCCATCTGTTGAGTTCGTAGTATACAGTTTTGGCTTGCGGAAGCCCTTCTTGCACAGCGGGTCCTGTTATTTTCTTCTAACGGAGATCTCACTGTAGGTTTATATTACTTGATCAATCTCAGTCAGAGAAGCGAAATTGCCCACGTGTGACGGTAAAATACCCAGGGATTCCGCTTTTCTGTCGACGAATAAAAATCGTAGCGAAGGAGAGACGAAATGCGTGTTTGAATTGCTTGAGTGACATTGATACATAGGGACGGCATAATTCATGAGGATGAGAAGAGCTTCCCAAAGCCAACAAGGCCGATGTTTCCATTAAAATCCTCAATCGACTTCATGATGAGTTATCTTGAGCTTATCATCGTATTAACTGCGATCCTTCAAGTACTTACTTCATTCTACATTTGATTAAACTCAATTTTTCGTTCCCCGCAAAATCGTAGATCACCGCTAGACAAATCATCAAATTTCATCACGAGTTGATAAATCAAAAACTAATCCTAAATGCACTGAATTTACTTACGCGTGTTTAATTTAATTGGCGCGTTTCCTTCGATTATTCATTAGCTTTTTCTTCTGCATCTTGGAAATGTCTTTTTTCTTTCTTTCTCGAGAGGTTCGTTAGATCCGCTTTTCCAAGACCTTACAAAAAAACTCATTAAAAAGATATTAACAATAAAAATAAACGTGGAAGACCATTCCGAGAAATACTAGGCTATCAATTGTTTATTCGTTATTTTTTTCTTTTTTTTTTTTTTCACGTGCTTAGGGGCTTCAGTTCCCTGGCTTTCTACGTGAGATATATACCTTTTTCGTACTTATTATCTTGGGATATTATTGCCCGATGTGTGCGTCCCTCGAAATTACGAGGGTTGAACACGAATGCGTATGGAAGATTCCCAAAATCGTGGTGAGGCTTGAGACGCTATGAAGGGTGGGGCATGACAAAAACAAATCGACCATCCAGATCATTTTTCTTTTAGTTATAAATATATTATCCAATTTTACAAATCCTACATGTCTACTAAATAACAAATGCTTTACTTTTTAACTCTGTCCGCATGAGAGAAATTGCTGTGAAATTTTTCGGAGCTATAATGTACTTTAACGTCCATTATATGCCAGCGTTTACGTTTCAGTAATTTCTTTTACAATAGCTACAAAAAGACTTGCTTTGTTGAGTTAATTGTTTCATTTGTCATCTTGATATTTTAATGAAAACACGTGGAGGCCAAAAGTGCGTTCGCTATAAATAAAAATTTGTTGAAAGTAGTTGTCGCCGATGATATTTTCAGTTTATTAGTTTTTTCATCAAAGTCATATTTATACAATTTTTTGTTTTCATTATTTTTTCGGTCTTCGCTAACATCCGCGTGTTCCCACCCGATCTCTCCAGAGCCCTGTTCGCAGTGCTTTGCTGTAATGCCAGCATTTGCATGAAGACATAACGACCCGATGGAGAACTTGTCTAAATACAGTCGCTTTGTGTTTTTATACTGAGACTTTAGTCGATTAACGGGATCCGAAACTCAGAAAAACTGTCTTCCGTTGAACGGACAATGCGCGAGTCAGTGTATCGCCGTTGGTTTGTTTGCTAGTTTTTAGCATTTATTCCATAGTTTTCTTTTTTTAATCATTAGCCTACAAAGTTTGACGCGAGCTAAGAGAAGAAATGGGTCGTAGCGACGAGTGAATCGAATAAAATAAACAATATTTATATGGAGAACGAAAGAGAGGGGTTGAAGAAGAGAGAAAAGGGAAGAACACAGAGAAAGAGAGAGAGAGAGAGAGAGAGAGAGAGAGAGAGAGAGAGAGAGAGAGAGAGAGAGAGAGAGAGAGAGAGAGAGAGAGAGAGAGAGAGAGAGTAAGTTGCGCGTGGGTGTTCCGGGGAGGGGGCGAGTCGCAAACACTGTCTACCCGGCGCGTGTTAGTCTTCAGTTTCAATCGCGCTCTCCACGGTTACACGGAGATGACTGTCACTCCGCAAAACGTACACTTATCGCATCTGATTTCCCCATAAACAAAGCAAAAATACAAGTAAAAACTTACGAGAGGAAATACGTCTGAAAGGAAGAAAAGAAAAATCGAGCCTTAAACGATATCTAAATACAGTGAATCCTTGAAATATAACGAGTGAATCGGAGAGATTGCGATGACGAATAAATGAGAGAAAAAAATGTGTACAAAAATATCACGAAATATGTAACAACTGGATTGTGAAATTACGATACAAGCCTCACTCCTCGGTTGTTATTTCAACTCGCCATTTAGGTCTCCGAATATCGGGACAGTGTAATTGGTGGAATAATCGAGAATGCAATTCGTTTTTATTTCCTGATGGTTTTTTCATTCGTTATCATTGAAGCAAATTATAATTCGCGAGTGTACTCTCTGGTGTAGTAATTTTTCTATCGAATTACACGAAATTTCACGATTTTCAACTGATAAACATGCCATCAACATGATTTTTCATTTTGTTTGGTAAGAAAATTAATGAAAAAATGAGAATAAATGGTGGAAATTGTTTGACTCGTGCAAAGATTTGGCGAGGTCGATCTTACGATCGGAGTGAGTTCTCTTAATTCGATTTTCCGACTTTTCTTTCAAGATAAACACGCAATTGTTGAAAAAATTATATTTAGAAATAATAATAACATAATATACAGTTTCAACAGTACATAAATATACATAATTATTATTTATTTTTATCCCTTTTGCATCGATCGATAACTATACATCGTAACAATATTGTTTATATTTCAATGATCACGAAGAATTATTAATTATGTGAACACACAAACATCGTTACGATATTAATATTAAACGTTGAAGTTCCCATCATTCGAATGCAATAAAACTCCTTTTTTTTCTTCAGCAAAGACTAATGAGCCGTCTTTTGTTAAGATTATTAGGTAACCGGTAACGGTGTGAACTGAAAAATAAATCTCGGAAAAAAGCGGACGAATTAAATAATTTAAAAAATTGTCAATACAAGAAATATTTGACGTTGCGTTGTTCCAAGTATTTCAACTTCAATTGCATTAATTGATTTCTTGACTCGTGAATATATCGCGTAAAAGATTTTAAATCGAAATCTATAACTGTTTGCATACAAATGAACGTCGGAATTCTCTGTATTGTTTTTGAGCAAGGGGAGGAGGATTTTATCTCCCAGGTGGTTTAACGTCATTAGGAAGAATAATAGGGATGCCTTGTACGGAAATTCAAGCAGGATTACAGTCGATGCAGGGAGGGAATATGTGAGCTCGATTCATCGACGTATCTCCTCGTTATAGACAGACACGTGTGTATCTCATATTGTCCACAAATTTGACTGTACATTAAACTCTGTCTGCAGTTTACATAGAAATTCCATACATAGATAAAATCTGGACTGCGTGATTAATGTTTGTAAAGTGTTTGACATGTTGCCACGTCAATCTCTCGCCTCGATGTTTCATCGATGCCATTTTGTTCTACTCGTAAATTATTTCAAAATCTCCATGCCAATAAAAATGTACCAACAATTTAATACGCAGAAAAGAATCGGCAAAAAACAACAATTTGTCGCCTCCGGCTCTTCTCTAGCCTGTGGTCCATTAAAACACATTAGTTCGAGGTCGCTACAACACATCCGGAGCCACTCTCTTCGATTGGCAAATTATACAATAGAGAGTCAAAAAATATCAGTACATAAGAATGAATGGACGAAAAAGTAATGATACATATCAAGGCTCCATTTTGCACGCATTTTTCATGGTTTCTTATTTCTCGATCGTCATATCGTTGACCTCATTCTATATTCATCTGATTTAATTTACCGCTGCTGACAAATTATTGGGAACACGAAATCAGTTGAAATTTATATTTAATTTTAGAGAAAGGAGAATTTCCAAAATGAATAATGTGATTTCATAATAAAATCCATTTAAACAACTGGTTCCCATTAAATGACGTTGACAATTTTTTGTCACTACATTATTATTAAATTTCACTTTGTATCATTTGAATTTTGTGGACAATGAAAATTATCATAGAGACTAATATTTTGTGTGGATCATATTTAAATATCAATATTTTTTTTTACAGTTTGCATCTCGTTTTTGATATTTTAATAACTGGCTTTGATAAAAAAACGTTTTATGTGTCATTCATAGATTTTGGAAAAATGACTTTGTTTTAAATATTCAAATGAACGCTTGAAAATGAGGGATTAGTCCGTCCTGTGACTCCGAGATCCTCTGAACGTTTAATTCTGTGACGAACTGTATGAGCTTTCGAGATTCTTTCTATGCTGGCTCGCGGAACGACGTGGCGATACACGCTAGTTTATCATTAAGAACAAAAGTTTAATTGCTCACAGATGTACAACGCACACTCTGAAAAACACGCATACGAAAGTTCTGGACGTTATTAGGTGCATGCTTCGCGTAATAAGGTTCACACGAGACCATTTGCATGTTTCTCGAGGTTGGGCGAGCGTGCAAACCTCGACTTTGGTTCGGCTTTGCACGTAAGCAGATTTCACCCACCCTCATTATCTACAACGTACTCGCATTATTCTATTTTTACAAATTTTTTTTCATTGGTAATCCGATATTCGAAGGTATTTTGCTAAAAATACACAACATGCATTCAAAGACGCGTTATTTGATGACGATGTTGTGATTCTTTTATGGGTAGAGTCGTAGCAAAAAGTTGGATGAGATTTTTGAAAATATAAATGATAAATAAAAGATGCGAAAACATTGGTTTTCGAATGATCGTGTAACTGAATATTTTACAAGTCGTTGTGAAAAAAATATTGGAGGAATCATCAAACAACGTTTTTTTTTTTTTTTTTTTTAATAGGAAAATAGTCCCTTAGTGCATTGAAAACTTTTATTTAGATTCCTTAATTCGCTGGATTAACATTTTACACTTTGCTAAGTTTTTACCTGTGGGATGCTCTTAACAGGCGCGTGTGACAGTAAAGAGACATAGATGGTGAATGTATTTTTAAATCACGATAGAAAACACTGAAATGCGAAGCAGCTCGCAGAAATAGGATATGTCTAAAAGGATTTCAGACATAAATCTGCTCGTTCAAATGTTTGCTTTTTCTTTTTCTATTTTTACAAAAATTCCGCCTGTGGGACTGGTGTTTTGTTCATTTATTGTTTTAAGGAAAATTTCAAATGGTAAGATAATCATACAGGGAGTAAATACGAACTTTGATCGGAAAAAAATATATATATCGAACTGAGAAGTTTGAAATATTTTTCATTTCCGAGAGAATGATGAATCTTGTGAGCTTTCATTATCAAAGGATTGGTTATTTATTGTAAACATCAGCGATTCCCCGTTATCGAATCGTTTTATAATAAGCCCTCATTAAAGGCTCATCAGCTTGAAGTTGAATTAGTGCCCATCATTTCCGCCAAATCGGTATCGATCCTTCGAATACTTATTCAATTATATTTACATAAAAAACCTCTTTGTCATAAACGTTCACTTGAATTATTTGCGGATTGATTTTTTTTAAAATTCGTTCCTACACTTCGAGTCTAAAAAATTACTCTATATTTTTTGTTGTTGTAAAATAACTCCGTTGATTTAAAAATTGTTGAGCAATAAATAGACTGAAATTTTGAAAAATTTATAGAAACAATTACAATAAATGGAAATAATTTTTATATAATTATTAAATTTTGCACATTTTTGTTCATCTCTACTATATTTATGAATAGAATTATATTTAATTTTGGATCGTGCAAGGGAGCGATAAATCGGAAGGGTAAAAAACACTTCCCTGACACGATTCAAGGTTTGTGGTGTGTAATAAAAATATGCAAATTAGTTGCTCGAAAGTCTTCTGACAACATTGTCTAAATTAATACAAAACATGCAACGAATAAATGAGTCTGGCAAAATCTCATTCTATTTCGCGTATAACGTTATTGGCTTTGTAAAACTTTGCTCAAAAAATAACCTTCACACGAAATCCTCTTGCTTATTACACTGAAATGTAGTTGTTGTTTTTTTTTTCTTCAAGTTCTGAGACTCACTTCCGTAGTTTTATTGTTTTTAACAATACGAGGCTAGGCAGAATTTTCGAAATAATTGCAAACTATAGAACCAACTTTAAACATTTGTGGTTTTTTTCAATTCCGAACTTTTCAACGAACATTAATTTATTCAAATTTGAGGGAATTTAAATATCGGTTCTCGTATTACCTAAAATTTTGACAAGAAACAATTGTTCTGTGAAATTAAGCAGCAGAAGAAAATACAAAAGTTCAGAAGAATTTTGCGAGATGAGTTGAAAAATAAGGAAAAATAATGGAGAGCTAATTGTCTTGTGGGCCTGGATGTGTAACGAGACACATGAATTGACGATTAGGACTTTTATACTAACGGTGATGATGTTGTGCTGATAAACTTGGGAAACATTTCTCGGCGTCGTTATCATAGCAACATCCCTCTCGAAAGACACGCCAACACGTATTTACTCCCTGGGTCTTCCCAACGAGATCAGAAGTAGAGAGTAGAGTCACGTTCGTCCTTGCTTGGTTCGTTGAATACTCCGCCGATCACTATTACGTTCTGAGACGAAGCTCATGCTTCGCCTAGAATTTGAGGTAAAATCTACGGGGAACGTGCTGACAGAGCATTGAATAGTATAAGTAAAAAAGGGAACGAGCGAGAAAAAGAGAAAGGAGTGATTGATAGATTCATTTGACTGGTTGATAAAAAAATTGTCAACATTCCATTAAGTAAAAGCCATATTTTTAACAATTACTTTGTTTACGAACTTTCTAAAGTTGATTGAAGTCCAATTTATTATTTCCAATTATCATGAAGATGCTAATTACTTACTCTTAACATTTTTTCTTATAAACATCGAATTCATTTTTAATATCTCATAATGTTTCATAAAATAATTCATTATTTCGATGTGCATGAATGCGAAAGAGAGAAGTAGAAAGCAGTAATCGTGTTACTTAGAAATGCTTTACATTTCGAGAAAATGAAAAGTTACACTTTATTCTCTGCTACGAAAAAAAAACAACGTATAAATTAATTACCTTAAGTTCAAAGTTATATACATTTGAATGAGCATTGAATTAATTTCAACCTTTACCCCAAGAAACAAAGAAGTGTAGTTATTGAGACTGGGGTAAAGTTCCTTTGAACTTCTGTCTCCAGGAAATTGTCAAACTCACGTGTATATCTCTTTATCACGAGAGGAGAGCACGCGGATGGACTAAGAGTAATTGCCAAACTTCAATGGTTAGCAGTCGAAGAGAATACGTTAGGCATTCAGTAGTCATTTCCGTTTATGGCAGACATAAGAATTTGGCGGACGATGTTTTTTTTTTCTTTTTAATTTAAAACATTTGCACTCAGTTTACAGATTGTAAGGTCCTTCGTCAGTGATTTCGATGAAATTTATTTGAAGGAGGGATTTTCTTCATATAAATTAGAACATTTAAAATCATGACACGTTTAACGTCAATAAAATGCAATACACTTATCGGACCTGCTATAGTTTTACCACTTCTGCCATAGACCATTGTTTAAGACTTATGATATTTTTTTTTCATGAGCTGGTTCCAACAGCATTATCTTTTTGCTTATTCAACAAATTTGCGTGTGTATCTTGAAGGTTTTTGGAAAAGGGTGAAAAGTTTCATCCCCGCGTTATAATTCATCCGTAGGACTAGGAAATCGTGTTTCGAGTCAGTGAATAAAGATAGAAATGGACTGGTTGCGGACTCGGAGAGAGTTAAAGGTGCTAACGCGTTTTATCACGACGAAATATCATTACGAGAAAAGTTGGAATGGTGGCTGTGAAGAGATGAAAGTGCATTAAATTTTCCTGGAAGCCGCGTCCCGAGCTATTTTGACCGACGAAGACAAACTCATTTGCTAACTCGAGAATGAGATATAGAGAAAGTGAGGTGTAAAAAAATATATCACAGAGATCGAGTACGATTCGATGGGACAAAATGGATTATCGATGGCACTTCTTCAGGAATTCTGTCGAAGAAATATACAACGAATGTTATGTCGTACGAGGCTTTCATTAAAATTACAAAGAAATTCGATGTACTGGAAAGTATTTAATTTGAAATAAATAACCGGAAAAAGAATCAAATTATCGAATTAAATTCGTCACGACGAAAAGGAAGAAGAAGAGAACGATTATGGCACTCTGGTGGGAGGGAACGTGTGAAAAGTGTGAAAACGCGTTAACGAAAAGAAGCCTCTCCCCTAATTCGTCAGCGAAAAACAAAACTGACCCCGACACTTTGCTGGAAGGGAAAACTCTTCCTAACTCTTTAATGGGGAAAAAAATCGCTTTCAACTCCTTCATGGAATACAGAAAAGATCCTAATTCGTTGATGGAAGAAAGAACCACTCCATTTAATTTGTTGATGAAAAATAAACGTGGCGTTGGTTCGTTGTGTTCTGTAATTATTTTTCAGTTTACGTGGATAGTGTTGTTTTTGAGTGTCTTCGATTGTGTTGTGTTCGCGAGAGCCTCGCATATTCAAATTTCTGGTTTAACCGTCCCTGAACGTCGTACAACAGGGATTGTTAAATTGGCAGTTATCGCACCGGCTGATCCACACCACGAACAAAGCCTATCGAGGATTTTACCAGCTGTCAGTCTTGCCGTTAAAGCCGTTATATCGCCCAAAGGGCCTCTACCCGGATGGATTATAACCGTTAACCATCGGGACTCCCAATGCTCCAGCACGTATGGCTCACTCGCTGCGTTTGATTTCTACATCAATCGTACAGCAGGTCTATTTTCTTCGATTATAATTATTCTCGCTTGACCTACCGTCAGTCCACAATTTACAAATCAATGTCTAAAAAAAGGGGTGGTTTTAACTCTTTGAGACATACATTTTCCCTCACGTAACAGTGGAATCGAAAGTTTGCATTTTCCTGGGTCACTGAGTACGAATTTGAATTGGAAATTGAAAAAAAAAAATAAGCAACGGTTTTCGAAAAATACTTGTGTCAATTTAGAGCTGATGAAAATGTGACTGCATCTTTATTTTTATTTCAACAAAAATCTCGGACAGATACTTTGTAGAGAAAACTTTGAAAAATCTCTTGGACTGTATTATTGAGGTTAGGAATCATGAGCATAAAGAATTTCATAGCTTTTTATTGTTGATCAATTTCCCGCACATATGAAAAAAAAATGCGGCACTTTTTCCGCGAAAATAGTCGGAAACGTGCAAAACTTTCTGGATGTACTGCGTAG
Organism: Campoletis sonorensis; assembly: GCA_013761285.1. Taxonomy (NCBI): domain Eukaryota; kingdom Metazoa; phylum Arthropoda; class Insecta; order Hymenoptera; family Ichneumonidae; genus Campoletis; species Campoletis sonorensis. Next base: position 1,637,671 of record JACEOJ010000111.1, read on the forward strand.
TAGTATAAATCTTTTAATTCGATTGAGAAAAGTAAGAAAAAAAATCAAGAAACCACCCCTTGATCAACCATATTTTCTTGTACATACATTAATTCAATAATATTGTTCATTTCATTATTTTTAACCGAATATGGAATTCGAAGTTTTCCGCATTCGGTCAGAGCGTCTTTCCATTTCTTTGAGACAGAAATAAGGGCGAAGCTTTGAGAGATCAGTTAGGAAAATAACATGAGACATTCAGAAGAGAATAAGCAGTTGCTTAACTCACGTTAACCCCATTTTAGAAACTCTCCGATTAATAATTCCGCTCCGATAGAAGAAAAACCATAGGAAAAGTAATGAAATCCCACAAATTTGGTACCAGGACAAAATTAATGAGCTCGTCAAATGAGATTTGAAAAAATAGTGAACCATTGAGTTTCAATATTAAAACAAATCTTGGACAGAATCGGAAAAGGCCAGGGGCAAACGTAGTCCTCATGGCCAAATGCAAATTAGGCGTAACTAGGTTAGAGTCTGGAGCAAACCGGTTTCCGCTGAAATCATGTTTAACCGGGAGCCGAAAAATATTAATTCATTCACTTATATTTATGAACACAGCTGTATGATCCAAAGCTCAGTTCATGTAAAGGAATAAGCTTCAATTTACAGTAGTCTAAACGAAAAAAACTTATCTTTAGCGAAGTAGAGTTATCATTGCTAGGGTAGTGCTTGACACGCGAAAAATTGATGATCGAGACCCCATCGTGTAGCAAATAAAAAGAACGCTCGTTTCTTTCGTTCGAGGCGAAGCAAGACCGATGGAAGCGTAAATAAAATCACTTGGTACGACCGACGCAGTTCCTTCTCCACAAGCCAGGAATTTATATGAACCCTGCGGCTGTACCTCGGTGCAAACCTGCACTGCTAATTTTCCATTTTTCTGGCTTCCCTGTAAAACGTAACTTTAGATTTCCTGTTTAATGATGAAACCATCACTTGAAAACATTTTGTGGTTTGAAAATCTTGTGTGATAAATTAAAATTGAACGATGTAAGGTGATCTATTAGTTGCGAATGAAATAACTAAAGAACTGGTACACATTCTTCTCGGACATCCTTGATGTTCCGGAAAATGGAAACGTTACGCCGACCTTTCCTTCGAACGAAGGAACGACTGATAGATCACCTTGAGCCGGACATACGAGCGTTGCAAAAAAACGCAGTGGAAATAGGTGTGCAGTCGATAGTTTATGTACAGGTTTGATAGTAGTTGGAACAGGAAGGAGTAGAACATTATCTGAAAAAATTACTTTTTCTGTGTTGAAAAGTTTTATATCATACATGACATTTATTATGGGAAAGTGAAAAATTTTGTCAAAGTGTATAGGTTATTAATGCAGATAAACGAGATAATTGAACTTATTATGCTGCGAGACATCATACTTTTTCGGTTCGAAAACTGTATGATGTTTTTCTGGTATGATGCAGGAAAATAATAATAATTTGGATACTTACAGAGGAAGGTAGAGAGGAAAGGCCGCTAATTTGGCATACAAAATAATCCGCTAATTGTCATCCCAAATAAGCTGCGTTTTCTATATTTGATTGTAAAAAAAATGCAATTATGATTAATAAAGTTGTCACAACACCGGTTTTTTGAGCTTATTGCTTGATCAAATTATTTCTTGTTGGCTCCGAAAAATTAGTAAAAATGTTCCGTCATACTGAGATGAAAGTATAAATTTTATCAAAATATATGGACCTCTTATCTTTTCAGTTGAAATATTTTTTTTTCGGTTCTTCTCGAGAGCACGAATTCTCACAGTTTTTTGTTCGTACAGTACAGTTGATTTTAGACAAGATACGTATTTTTTTTTCGGAGCTCCGGGCAAAATAGGCGATGAGATTCCATACCAATTTATTCTCAATTGGTGTGTTTTATGCCCAGCTTGACACGAGTTTACGACCTCAAATAAATGGGACTTTTCGCAATTCGTCGCTTACATTTTCGTCTACAGATTCGGGGAAGAGTTTTCGTGAGGAAAACGAAATACTAAATTTCATAAGAATTCAGGATATTTTGTTACGTATGTAGTTTAAGAATGAGTGATAAATTATTCAAATTAAAAATTATGTTAATGCCGAATATAGCTTTTACATTTCTATATTTTTTTTTACTATAGAAACGTTTCTCATTTCCTCTATTATTTTTTTCTCACTTCTTCCACACGTTATTCGATCTGAACTTGAAAATTATAAGGATCTTCCCTTTTTCGTACAATGAAGTATCAACTTTCGGCCAAGATTTCTCCCGTTGAGGGCTCATAAACAAATGCTCATCCGAAGGCTCAGGTCATAACTAAAATAATGACGTTATTTGAGCCCCAAGAAGAATCTGAAGGAGCAGTAACAGGGTGTACAAAACGAGAGGGAAAAAAACGTCCTGCGATACAATTGTGACTCGGCTAGTCTCATATTTCCAACAGGTCCATCATATTTTCTCGTTAGAACAGTCCTTTTTATTCGCTCCATCGTCCACGTGTCGTTTTGTGAAAAGTTTCCCGACAATAAACTCTTACTACATAAACGATACGACAATGAGACGAATCGATCGCAGCGTTTATGACTTCAGTAACTTTATTGGAGCAAGAATTGCATTTTGATAAGAAAGTAGAACAAACGCGAATTCAGTGTTTCATACTGTAATGACTTTTTTATTTGGGATCGTTCTAGAAGATCCCTGAATGTGACATAAATTAGAAGGTAAAAGCAAACATCAGCTAGATCCATAGTTTACGAAACTAAACTGAATTGTGTCAATTAAAACATTCAATTCTTGAATTTTTTCTCATGAATATTTGATTTGGTGACTTGCATCCTCAGCATTTTTGACTGTAGAGACTTGAATCCTTGGGGAAAAAAATCATAAATTTTATTTGAAAACAAAGTCGCAAATTCACTCTATTACACGAAGAAACTTCTCTTCTTTATTAAAAAGCTGAATAAGTACGTAATATTTTGTTCTTCATTGTGCTCGAGACCGTGGCATATCTGTGCCTCGAGTTTTCTTCCGACTCTTAAATTGCGCTGATGGTTCGACAAAGCGCCCGCTCGTCTGCAATTGTACAGATATTGGCGTTACTCCTGTAAAGTTCTTTTCACATATGATACCCGAGTGCGAAACGCGGTTTAGCGGATAAAACGCAACGTTGAAATGAAAAAACTATTTTTGTTTCATGAAGCTGGGCAAGGGTTGACGTAATCGACTTAAACGTTTTGCAGCTGCAAACAGCGAGTAAGAGACAGATAAAAGAGAGAAAGGGCGGTCAGTCAACCAAAGCCTCAAAGGATGAGTCTCGACGCATTGCGATGACTTCCATCGTGGCAACCGTTGAGAGGCTCTTAACTCCCTTTGCCCGTGAGACACTGTTCTTTTCTCTTAACTACCTCCTTAATTCCGCTTAATTACAACATCGTGTTTAGCTTATAAGTCTCGAAGAGCGTACAGACTCTTACGGGTCAATTAAACCCTTCGACCCTGCGAGTTTCGCCTTCGGCATTCGCCAATTTCTCTTCTCTTTCTTCTCCTCTATCGCTTTTTTCCATTCTTTTTCTTTGCATCCATTTCTTCGCCCCCTACTATAGTGACGACGTTTAATTGTTTTGACGCTGATAATTAACGACTTGGCATTTCTAATAAAGCATTTCGTTCGAGACATATATGCTGAGAAATCATTGTGCTTGAGACCAAAATAAATAGACTACATTTTTGTGTTCGAATGAGAATCTCATCCGAATAATAAAATAGTGTATTCAACAGATAGTAAGAAAAAAGGGGAGAAAATGAGATCGTAAATCTCGTGAGAATTCACGACGAACGAAATGGAAAAAAGGACCGCAGCTCACGTTTCGTGCCTCGGTGATCGATTCACACGAGTTCACATACAGCAAAGAATATTATGCCTTGTGAATCTGGAAGAGTCTTCTTTCTTCTCATTCTCATTCTAGTCGCTCAACGATATACTCGTTGATCCTCGTGATGAATTTTTGTCCGGCATATAAATTATTCCTTAACTATATATTTTTCCGACTGAATTGGTGCAGGGGAAAGTAATGATCCATAATGATCTCTTTGAGCGAGAGTTTGATTTTGGAAACAAATGACAATATTTATACTGCTAACTTTGAGCACTATTTATTAGATCATTTATATACATAGAGGATCTTATTGATTATCAATATTTATTTGTATTACTTTTTGATCTTTATGTTCAAAACAATTTCTACGTAGGAATCATTTGAGCCAGTATTGAGCGATAAAACGCGGAATTTTTTCTGAAGAGTGAAGACACTTTGGCGAGACGACCACTCTAAAAAACGAACTTTCAACGCATAGTCGAATTTGACAAAAACATAGCGAATCGTTTTGAGCTTCGTATAGGAAAAGGTTCAAAAGTCTTAGTCGTGACTTATTCATGCCAAATGTCGGGATATTTTTGCAGATATTAGACTCCTTTATCGAATAAAAATACACTATATAGCTTTTCACTTCAACTTCCTACGTTGTTATTTTGCTTTTGTAATTGATGCTTGTCGACCAGTAAAAATTGGCTAATTTGCACTGCAATTAGAGGATTTTGATACAGTCGTTGGGTACGATTGATATCTTCTAGATCATAAAACTCATCTGCACTGTTTGAAACTAAATTCATTCGTCCACATAGAAATGAATGCGAAAAATCGAATCTCATTGAACTTGTTAAGCCTCCGATGATCGGCGGTTGGTGAATCTATCGAGGAAGAATTGATAAATGCAGTGAGAAAATAGTGAACGAGTTATTACTCTCGACTCAATGGATTCTGAGTTCCTCTCCAGCGAAGTTTCCGAGTTCTGGGTCGCTCAGTCGAATAATTTGATCATTGTTGTTGGATCGAAGGTAGGAAAAGATTAAGAATCGAGAAGGAAGGATGTAGGCAAGACGTAGCAGTCCCTTCAGGAGTTCATGGAAATGTGATGAACTTTGGGGTTGAAATTTCGTTTTATGCAGTTTTATACTGTTGCGATCCTGTAACTATAAGTTTCTCGTTCGAAAATGCATATAATATGCTAATTAAAATGGTGGAGTTTGCCGTAGTGAGTCTTGCATAACAACGAAGATACTTTGATCCTTGGAATCCTCTGCAATCGACGTAAGGCTTCGCAGGGTCATATAAATTCATGCAACGCTTCGTACGACTCATGTTTTTTTCCTTCATAGAGTAGTATATAAGATATATTCAGGCGATTTGAAAAGCTATTTCCTCGAAAATTATACCGCAGAACCCTTGTCTGGGTAAAGAAATTTAATTTTTTAGTTTTTAATGTTTTTGACTCTACCATTACGAATTTTTACGAGCTTATCCCATCACCTAAACCCCACGTAACTATTCTTCTTCCGATGTGATCCTGTAGAAATGTTGTTCATAGCCGATCTTTCTCAAGAGCTTACATACACCCAGAGACATTTATAAAAATCGATTTTTCCAAAATATTTCTATCTTCGATAGTGTTTACATATTATTTTTTTAATTTGCCAAGATTCAATGACACGTTGTAGCCATGAGAAAAAAAGATTTAGTCTTAACTGTTGAGCACCATCAAAAATTGAGAACAACTTGCTCAGCGATTCATCTATCGCTCAGCACAGCGCATCCATCGCTGTCCGTCCAAACCCTTGTACTTTGGGATGTATAATCTTTTCATTCTCAACCAACAGCGATACACTAACTCGATTTTTGGTTTTTCGTTAGATGCGAAGACTAGAAAGTACGATAAATGAGTACACTGGACATAGTTTTAGAAGAAATGAGCCGAGGTTTCGTAGGGGTAATAAAAAATGTATTTGGCATGATATGTTAGCTCTTGGAAGAACTTGAAACATCCCAGAATCTCCATTTTGTTCAGTGTATAAAGTCGTTCGCCCACAGTTTCAGATCAATATGCGAACTCCCCATGGAATTCATCCATAACCGCTAAATTTATAATTTCATCAGGAATTTACGAAGAAAAGGGGGAGATAATATGAAGAGACAAAAATTACGATTGCCATTGGATATGAAACGAGAGATGAAAGGAACGGTGGATTATTCGTGATGAGTCGTAAAACTGAATGGTCTTGGCTCTTCATCGAGCTTTTTTTCTCCTTTTCCACCCTCGATCCTCATTGTCTCGATGGTGCTTTTAGATCGCAAAGCATTTTTCAATTTGCTTGAGTTTAAGAAGTTATACCCCATACTTCTAAGAAAACCCAACACTGTTCTTCACTGAAGATGTTTTCTACGTTTTATTCATTTTTTCATATATTGGTTTCCGTTTTTCTTTTTTTCTTTTTACTGAAGAAGCAGTGAGAGGAATCAATCATCATTTCCATGTCGCATCGTTTGAATTTCTGTGGTTTCAAGGATTTTGAGTCCCAGATACGCATCAGATAGTTTTGCTTTACGTTTTTTTTTTTTTCATCAACCTCTCAAATTCGTGTAGATTTCGCATATTTAGTCAGTAAATAAAAATTAATGTCACGTAAAATTTTCATTCTCCTGTCATATATTTCACTTCTGAAGAAAAATGACACAATATTACTGTATGATGGATGTCGATCAGACTGAAAGGTTTTCAGACTCTGTCATATTTTTTTCTAGAACTCGTCAAAAAATATATATACACCACCATTTGCCATCCGACCACCGTCAATTTCTTTTTCATTTTCGGGAAATTGCTTCGACGACCCGATTCCCGAGAAACGTGTTTAGAAAACGCCCAGCAACTACGAAAACTAAGTGTACAAAGAGGGCACTGACTCTTCCGTTCTTTTGCGAGAACAATCCTCAACAGCTACGGAGCACACATCCACTCAGGATAAATTTAATAAAGATTTACATCACACTGCAAGCTTAAAAAAGAAAGAGTAAGTAAGTACAGTGTGCTGAAAGAGATAGAGAGGGAAAAAGAGAAAAAAAAACAGAGAGAAGGTTTAATAGCCAACCTACACCTACACCAAGGTTTCCTACACCACGGAATGAAATCAGCTGTACCACATCCACCCTGGTCATGCAGAAAACGAGAGACTAAATTGGCTTTTTCTCGGGCTGTATACCATCCAGTTAAACTGGTGCGAGACTCATAGTTATTAAAAAATTTCGTTTAAAAACTATGCTTAACGCTTACAGGTTTGATAGACTGTTTAATTATGGAAAAAAGTCACCGCCTATGTTTCTGTCTGACGTATTGTTGGTGAGTTGTTGAATAAATTGCGTCGGGGTCGAGATTCCTGAAAGTTTCCGTCCGCTAGAGATAGAAACATCATGGTTTCCTATGAACTCAATGATTATCTTCTGTCCAACTTCTGTAACAGTGCAATTCACTTCATGCACGATAAATTATGTACATTTAGGTTACACATCGTTGCAAATCAAAACATGAGCGTCTCTCGGTTTTTCTTACCAGGAATAAACATTTTTGATACTTTGTTGAATCGTTTCTTCCGTTATTCCATTACCTAATTGCTTCAAAACTTGGCACATTCCTTACTCAATACTTCAAGAAGCAATTATCAAGTTTTCATTCGATTATCTCTGTTACTTCGATACGAAGTTTATTTATTGGGATCAGGATGTTGAGATAATTCAGATAACTCCGGAGGACACCATGCTAATTAATTAATTGATAATTCCTGAATCTTCCTTGTAAATGAAGTTCGATTTTTCAAGCATTGTGTTTCCGTAATTATTTTTTACTTGCAAAGTTTTCGCTATCGGATGGAACGACATAACATTCTCGAATAATTAGAGATTTCTTAATAACTATCGAGCGGATATATATATAGGTTTACGCTAAATCATAATCCTTTTCGGTCCCCTGGATTGGCTATGTTTCAATTCGCTCGCATCGCTTTAATGGTGCACCGAAGAACTATTTTGTTGAAAATATTCTATTCAGGATTAGTGCATCGGATTGTTTTTTTTTTCTCTAAACTGGGCGCCGGTTTTAAAACCTTCTGTGTGTACATGAGAATGAGAGAGAGAGTGGTGTCTTTATTTATATCTCGGACTTGGTAACAACACCGATGCTCCGTATTAGAAAAAAAAAAGGTTGTCGAGTAGTCTGTTGGAATGAGGTGAAGCTTGAATCAATCCTTCGTATCGACAAACATGGATTCACGAACGAGCTGACAGATGAAAAAAATGAAAACAGTAGAGTACAGAAAAACATTCGATAAATCCGATCAAGGGGATCAAATGTTTCCGATACTGAAGAGCATGATGGAGCAGGGCAGGAAAAGGTCGAATTCGATATCGTGCCTTTTTTGTCTCTATAAATGTTCTTACCCTTGACTATTTTTTCCTCCCTCCCATACAAAATTCTCCTTCTTCGGATGCAGTTTCGCAAAAGAATTGGGAACTATAATCAGAAACATTTTTTCCAGTTCATAAATCTCTTCGCAATGGACTGTCCATGTCGACTTGGGGTCAAAAGATCAGCTTTAGTTTCCTCGTATTTCAGAAAAGAGAGCTCGAGCGGATTCGAACGTCGTGTGTTCCAAGATTTACGGAGGAAGGGACTGAAAGTTTATGTCGATTTACAGAAAATTATTCCAAATGCAGCCGCTTTCGTGTGTCTTACCTTTTTTTATCCCCTTTTTCGTAAACGTGAATGTCTGTCGACTCGTTCCTCGGCGTAAGTTCGGAAGAACTTCAACAATTGTTGATGTAATGTTCGCTTGCAATGAAATATAGTTATGGGACATAAGATTCTTGTTTCCGATGATATTCCAGATCACTCGTATGAAAAATCACGGCTTGGATACGATCCAAGTAAATTTTTATCTTTGCAAGGTTTTTATCGAAGTTTCATGTCACCGAGCCAAACTAGCAAAAGCACATTCAATCATACGAGGAAAAAACTGCGAAAGAGCACGAGCAAGTGAAATTCAAGATTAAAGAAATTCAAGATTTCTCTAGTTTCGAATATTGAATTTCTTTTGGTTCCATTTTACTCACTAAAACAGATTCAGCCTGAGAAGATACAGAATCAAGTGAATTACTGTCTATTGGCCACACCAAAATGGTCACGTATATGTGATGAGTTCTTATCACAACCATAAGCTAGAGTAGAAATAATGTTTTCATCTTATTCTTGAAGACACTGGAAAGCTTTCTCTTACCGAGAACTTGCACTTAGGGGACTTGAACATGTTTTATCTCCGTCTTTCACCCTCTGCTTCCAATTCCAAATCCTTCAACCTGAAACACGTATTTTACGCAGTGTACACGTAGATAGGTATGTTACGCTGCTTCTTAGTACAAACACAACGAACGAACGAAGGGTTTTCTGTATCTTTGCTTTTTAAAGTACTAAAAATATCGCGCTTTTAGTCTTTATATATTTAAATTTTGATTTTATAACGAATCGTGACGGTTTAGTCAAAATTGAAAGACGGTAGTTTATTTTTGTTTATAATTTATTTTCATGAACGCGAAACAACAAAAATTGAATGATATCGTCATTTCTGCTAAGAAAAAATGCAACAACAATTCAACAGTTTATCGATATTACTTTAAATCACTTAATTTTAATTCGAAATAACGTTACCATAATTATAGTTGTCCATTAAAAACAGACATAAGAATTACTGTCGATACAAAAGCATCACTCTTGTGATAACTATGCGATCGAAAAAAAGTGTAGAAATCGAGAGTCAATGATGCGATTCCTGGCACGCGTTTTTGTGGATTTGATGAATTGCGTCCTTCATGAGCTATTGCCGTATGACTGTGTTTTGTATCGAGGTTGATTGCCAAAGACGACCAAGAAGAGTAGAGTTCACTTCTCGAAGTTGAAGCTAATCAAATTCTCATCACGGTTGCATTTGAGGTTTCTAGTGCAATATTTGTACGTGCTCGAGAACCATTGACATAGATCGACATGAGTGTCTAGGCGCGTATTTTGAAAAAAAAAAAAAAAATAAAAAACAAAAAAAGATCATCATGTGGCCTCAGTTCTTATATACCACTTCGCGACGTGCTCTCCGCTGTATCGAAAGTTTTCTTGTTGTACTACCGACTTTCTGCGATCACCAGGTTATTTATATATATAGACCGTCTTATTTTTCAACATGAATAAAATGATGAGAAACGGTTTCGATGGTTTGTTTCAGCTTTTTAATCATGTGCCCTTTCCGTCTACTGTTTGAAAATTCATATTCCAAAAATGAATTAAAAGTAATTCAGAAAAAACGTGTTCCGTAATTTCCCATTCTGTACCCACACCGTTTTTAAATTGTATGATTGTGTACATCAATTTGTTGAAAATTAGAAATGTAACAATTCTCAAACGGTTTAGTATAACCCCTTAAAATCCCTTTACCAGCGACGAAAAAATTGTACAAATAATCTGTAAAAATTCCATTAACTTGGCAGCATTTTTGATAAATGTCCTAAACATCGATTGATTGATTAAATCAAGCTTCTTGTAAGACTTTATTGAAATGATAGGAATTTTTCTTTTTTTTCATCGATCAATCATCCTTTCGGAGGTTATTCAAAAATTCTTCTTCTCGTGCGACAGCCGGGCAATTGAACCCTCGTTTATATGAAGGCTTTCCCTGCTCTATATACGAGACTATCTCTCATATTGTAACACTTGTTGCTGTGGTCCTTAGAGACAGCCGAGAGGGTTCTTGAATAAATTGAAGAGCGATTCCTCACTCGATGTATGAAATTCTTACCCTCCTCTCGCCGCGAACGAAGCTTATTACGTATCCATTATTCTCGTAGGATTTGGATCTGCTTTGTGATAAATATATGAAGCAAATTTACGAAATGTAAACAGATCACTAATAGACAAAAGAAACAACCAAGAGGTTAACAGTTATGGGTTCTTAAATTAGTAGGTTTAAGTTGTCCATCGGAGGTTTATTTAGTAGCTGTTAGTTAAAGCAAGCAAACAGTGGATCTGACCTTTTTTTTATCGAGTTTAACCAACTCTTCGTTGAGGCCATATATTAGTCTCCTGCAAAAGAGGGTTTTAGCAAGAAATTAGTAGACCAAAACTAACCTCCTGTTCCCCAGGGTGTTAGAGTTATTAACTATTGGATTAGAGCCACACCTCTCAGGATTTCAACCAGCTTGCCACTAATTTTAAATTTTTATCCAAAAAATAAGCAACAATCGTCCATTTATACTTAGTGTCAATTGGTTTCAGTCTCTTCTACGATACGTGGGTACAATTAGACACAAATACAATCCACGAAAGATAGAGTAGATTTAATTAGTTTTTTTTACTTACCAGAGAGTATAAACTTATTCCATCTGATGTCTTGCAAACAAAAGTCTTCAGAAAGATGTCTCAAAGATTTATTTCTGATGACTTTCTTTTCATTTTGATATATGGGTCGTGATTCATTATTTCGCAATATCGATTCGATCGCCCATTGAATATTCTATCCCCCGGAAACAGACGCTTTTTTGGGACCCGTGTGCGATTACGTGATCGCTCCGGTAGCGAGATACGCGGGTGCATGGGGAATACCGGTACTGACGGCAGGTGCTCAAGCAGACGCATTTCGTCATAAAGGCGAGCATTATCCGACACTGACGAGAATGATGGGCTCTCATCGTCTGGTAGGCGAAGCACTGAGGCACATATTGCAAGGATTTGGTTGGACAACCGCTGGTCTTCTTTATCACAATCATGCGATCGAGAGCAGCCGCGGAAATTCCGAATGCCACTTCACCCTCAGTGCCGTGTTTACAGCACTTAACCAGACACCGATCCATCGCAGCTTCGACCAGGAAACCACCAGCCTTCAAGACTATCGAAAGCTACTCACCTTCGTTTCCCAGTCGGCCAGGAGTAAGTCTGTCTTTCTCTCCCAATCACTCTTTTTTCTTTTTCATTTACACGAAATCTTGATCAACAGGGATTTCTCGACTTTTCGATGTTATCGCGGATATCAGGATCTCTTGAAAGGATTTTATTTATTTTCATTTTTTCTTGGTGAAATTCTTTTTACTTTTACTTTATTATATTCTCTGATAAAATTCATATATAAATATAAATGCTATGTGCATGTTTTTTTTTTTGGCTACGTACTCATCGTGAACTGTCATTGCCTAAGCAAATAATCAACTAGGGACAACTAGGATTCGGGGCTAGTTATTCCTGTTCGATTGCCACATGTGTCCTTTTCGCAATGAGCTCGTGTTCGTAACGATTCGAAAGTTTGTATAACTCATGATTTTACACTAATACGAATGGATTAACTATGGCATCGCGTAAAAATGTGGATTGATTCTTTGAGCCTTACATTTTCACTACGTGCGACCGACTTGCAATTTGTTACTCGAAAGTTTCTGAAGTTGCCCATTACGAATTTGAAGTTGGAGGTCGAAAAGTTGAATTTAATTAAAAACTTGAATATAAGCAAAACGTCATGGTCGTTTTGTAGATAATGAATTTTTTCTATGGAAAAGTACGAGGTTCGACTATTCATTTATTTGTAGTGTTTATGCACTTGCACGACGTGGCTTGAATTGTTGAACGGACGCAAACGAAGACGAAATTCACTGAAATGACACTTTACAATTCGGATTTTAAAGTTTTTTATAATTTATCTCACGAAATATTGTTGTGTATTGTACCTTAGTCGTGCGGATTCAAATTTAATTATAGTTAACCTCATAATTGTAGTCGTTCCGGGGTTACATTCTCCTAATAAATTGGTTGGGCGAAGAAGTAAGTTATCGATATTTTCTCAAGAAAATAACTTGTTCTATAGCGGAATTCCAGGAGTCATGCTTCATCATAGATCGCACCTAACTAAGTTAAACCCTCATTTGGGGCTTGCTAACGAAGTAGTTTCAAATGAAAGGTTTCCGAACCGATAGTCGATTTATTAAGTGATTCAGTTCATTTTTCTCTTCCGTAATAACATGAAAATTTCCGTATCGAAATTATATCCAGTCGGCGGAATCTGTTCCCCTAAACATACGACTCTCGTTCTGCTCGCTGGAACACACGTCGTGTGGTCGTTGGACGATATAATTTGCGGATAACGAGTCACTCCACGCGGAAGATTTAATTAAACGGCAAAGCTGGTCGCTTGGGAATATTATACGTCAGCCAACGTTTGCAATACATTTTATCATGCGACTTTTATGCTTTTTGTATAATCAGAATTCAAAGCTAGCCATGAAACTTCTGGCCCGACCTTTTGTCCTCGAAGTTCTTCCGAAGAGAGAAAGAACAGCACTTCAGAAGATCATTTCATTAGCCGGTTGCGATGTGTCGAATAGTTTGGAGTAACTCTTCTTTTTTTTCCTTATGAATTTCCTCCAGGACGAAATGCATTTTGGAAAACCCTTATTACGCATTTCGCTCAATTTCACAATAATTGTCTCTTCTGAACAATACGATACCGCACATGCTCGTACTAGCATTACGCATTCGTATGAATATGTGATTAGGTTATTCCGCTATGGAAACTTTACGGCAGAATGCACCCGAATAATTGTGTGTCCCATGTGGCCGAGGATAACAGAGATCTGTGGACTACTCTACCACCAAGCACTCAGGAAAAATTGCATAATGTTCTTTTTCCACTCTCTTGTATACATACATATATTACATCAGATCGCGTAGAATTAAAAAGAAAGCAAAAAAAAAATAGAAAAACAGAAAAATCAAATGAATTAAAGTTTCTTGTCCAGAAAGCTTCTACAATCGTTTGCTTTTCATTCCTCCCAGCATAATGAGAAGAAAGGTTGAATAACATTTTTAATAGAACCGCAACACTTGCTTGTTTTTTCTCCCCCATTACAACCTTCCGATCGTTCGAACCTCTCATCTCATATTATTTTGTTTGCCGTAGATCACGGGCTCGTAAACGAGATCCTCGGACGAATCTGGGGTAAGTCCCTTCCGTCTGCTCAGGCCCCGGTTTCACATCTCTTCGCACTCTTCCGATACACAAATTTAGTGTTCATTATCTTCTCTTTCTCCCTCTCTCTCTCTCGCTCTCGCTCGCTCGCTCTCTTTCCTCAGCACGAAATTTTTCCCTTACATATTCCTGGGCGTTCAGTGATGCCTATTCCGTCACATATTTTGGTCTTTCGTTTTAATATATTCATATTTCTTTTACAACTTTGCTGAAACTCAGAAAAACTGTATTATTTTCGGATTTTTTTTTTCAGCAGGCACATAATAATTTGGTGAATTATTTTAACCCCAATTCATTATTTTTAAGTTAAATATCGAGGTAGGTTACTTGTCGATATTTCATACAAACTATTAAATTTGCAATTAAAAATTCGTATAATCACTTGTGATACTGATTGATTTTGGAAAAAATATTATCAGCAGTTTATGGAGACATAAAAAAAAATGACAGATTCATATACATTTTCATTTTTCTACGTTGAGCACGTTTTCCCTACATTTCGGAGGTGAACGTCAAACATTTATGTATATAGTGTTTGTTTAAGAATGTGCATGTGCACAATTTGTTTACTCGTCCGACATTTAATCGTATTGTTTTGTAAGTTGAAACAATGAAAATAAAAAAATGAATCAATGGCACTGTCGATATTGCGCAATAGATCTCTTGGTCAGACTCACAAAAAAAATCTGTAAATATCATAACAATTGTATTCGTGTTACCCACCGTATTTTTGTTATTAACAATAAAACAAAAAAAGGGAACTTTGCATTTGTATGAGAGTCATAAAAGACGAGAAATTCCTTTACGATTCGTGATGGTATATAAATGTTTATGCCTTGGGGCAGGGCTTCACGACTCGTAATGACGAATGCTCGGAGACGATTCAAGACTGTCCTCCTGCGAACGAGCACAAGCACGTATGCGACAATTATCTCTTGTATATTTCCTAAATATTATCATTTCGTTTTTGCTTTTTCATACTATTGATGATGCAACACGAGTTGAGTCGTTGACACAGCGAGGAAAAGTCAAGAAACATTTAATTAAACCTCCACTTGGAACTGACGAGATAAATACTGAGGTAATTGAAGAAAGCTTTGGTGGAAATTGATTGAATATTCATTGAAATGATTAAATATTTCAATTAGTCGATCGAGCTGACCTGCTTCAATTACATTAGTATTTATACCACGTCTACTGCAACCAAGCATTTGACAGACCTCGTTAATTTACCTTGTTCAAATTTTCAATAACAAATATTAAATCATCCATACGAATAAATTAAGACGCACTGGAAAAAAAAGACGAAAAAAATGGGGAATTCAACTATGTTTTTCGTTGAATGGTAAATTATGTTGTTCATCTAACTAAATCATGTAGCAAAATAATTTCGTTCGAACAACTGGTGTCGTTGTATGTTCAGCAATAACATTGCCGGTCATTGATAATTGTTTGGTGGTAGCAGCTATAGCTCGAGCCAGTAGTTTTTCTTTTAATAAAAGATTGTAATCGTTGTTAAGCTTCGGCTCTGGTTTAAGTTCTCTTCAGAACAGAGACGTTCATCTGTTCTCGTCATATTTTTATCAATTATCTTCTTTCGAAGTCTTTTATCCTGATTTCTGTAGATATCTTGTTGGACCCGTTGTGATGGACTGATTAGTGAGCTCTTTCGTTTTGTGAATGTTCTAATCTGATCAATTAATTACTTCAATCGGATCGAGGGCCAATAATAATGTACAACACAGGAAATTGTGTCATTTCTTTTGCCTACGCACAATTTTTTGTTGTTTTTAGAAGAGATATCTGTTTAATCCTCAATGATTAAATCGACCGAATTGTATCGTTGGGCGAAATAATTGAATGAATTCGTTGGAATGATTTTATGTTGCATTAAAGTCATGTGGTTTGGCTGCACCAAATTTTTGTTGAATTGGCCAATAACTTTCATAACTTTTATGTTGCACGTATCCACCCAAATATTTTGATTTAAAAAAAACTAGTTAAGTCCTGTTCAACAATTTTTCATTTTTTTCCCCATGATTCTGAACGACATTCACATATTTCACGGACACACGTATGGTGTTCGTAACGTGTATTGCCATTGACGATACATCCCTATTTTTTCCGGCAAAAAAGTATGTTGCAGTCTAGGCGGGGAGCTTAGAAAGACTTTGATATTGAGCTGGTAGCTTTTTTTTATATCTCATGATAATGATACGTGAATGGATCCAGTCTTCTCGTCTTCCTTCTTCCGTTGAAGTTTACCATCTTTTCTTTTCAAGTGTCCAGAATGTACGAATGTTCCTTCGAAATCGAGAACAATGCCATAAAAGGAAACTTTGCAGGGAAATGGCAGGAAATAAATCAATGTCCCTTCAGGATATAAAGAATTAGAGAAAAAAAGGCGGAAGAAGGTAAAGGGAGATGGAATAATAGTAAATGTAGAAGGAGAAAAGATATTGGTAGAGAAGGGTGAGAATAAAAAAATGAACAGAAGCGACAACCAAAGTGATGAAAAGACAGAATGGATAATAGAAACCAAAATGTAAGAGAATGACCCAAAGAACAGAGAGGAAAAGGAATGAGAAAGAAAATCATCCGTGATAAGGGGAAAGAATGAGCGGTGGAAAGAGAAAAAGAAAGTAGGAAATAACCTGGAGATATCGGCTACACGTTTTTACGGCCATCATTTCCCTATCTCTCGATATTCAGCCACTGTTCGTTGCTCGTTTGCCACTTATATCCTCTATTACACTCCTCAACTTCTCACCGTTTATAGCAGACGAGGGTTCTCACGCCGACACCTTTAAGGACGCGCCCTAGACTCTTTTTTGTAGGTCCTCTATGTCTCCGAAAAACCCTGGCTCGTGAATCCACTTTCTAAGTCTATTTTGGTACGAGAGGATGAAAAATGCTCCTCCGAGCGTTCCATCAATTGTTAAAAATGAGTTCGAGGATATTCAACTCGCGTGCACGCTTATCATGCAGAATTCAAGCAAAAAGTGTCATTTTCAACCTTGTTATCGTGGACAATATAGAAAAAAAAAATTATAAAAATTGTTACTTTGAAAAAATAGATTTACTGATTTTATATCCAACTCATTCCGTCAACATTTCTGTGTATTCAAATCATGAATATTCAACGAAAAAACGCTATATTGTTAAAAATATTTAAAAATTTATATTCCGATTGAAAAAATGAGAAAAAGGTGAGAATATTTCCGTATCATCTACAGCTGCTGTGTATGCCGTGGATGAAAACCAATTTTTTTTCTTCCGGGCTAACCGTAAGACCGAGTTGAGAAAGTTTGAGTTTCATCTATTTACTTCGATTTGTCTACATTTGTCGTTACATGATAATAAAAAATGATTGTATCCAATATTTGCTATGATTCGTTGCATAAACGTATGGCAGACGTGTGTTACACTCCCTTTTTTGTATTTCTCTATCATACCTTCAATTCGCACACCGGTCTTTATTTCCCAAGAGTATCGTTCATTCGTTTTATCGTTATTGGATCTCTGTGACAAGTTTAATCATTTTACGTCGCTTATTTCTCTTACACGTTCTCCAAATAATTCTGGGAATACGTTCATTTTCAATCATTTTCTTATTGGTTTAAGCTGTAACTGTACACTGATTAAAATTAAATTCCATTGTTTTAATAACAATTATTTACGTTTGCGGAATACCCTCGTTTTTAGTACATTTCTCATTGCCTTGATGAATACGACGTTTAACTTCGGAAAAAAATGCATTACTTTCCGATTTGATTCGCGTTAAACGATGAATTTTGCGAAAAAACAAAAAAAAACCCCTGCGTACTTTTGTCTGATGAATTGTCGATAATTTTTTTACTCTTTTATGTATATTCCTCTCTCGTTTTTCATGTTCCAGTTGTTGTCATGTGTGCCAACGCTACAACCATAAGAGAAATATTATTGGCAGCTGAAGAGCTTGGAATGGTCGACTCTGGAGAGTACGTTTTCTTTTCCATCGAGCTGTCGTCCAGGTGAGTCTTTCCAATTTACATTATTAATATTTCACTTGACTTTTTTTTTTCTTGATTTGTGTATTGTCTTTTTCAAAATATTTCATGTAGTTTTCAAACCTTACGCACGATTGACAAGTCATTTAATAGTTAGCAAAAAATGACGGTCTTTAAAAAAAAAAAAAAAAATTATATAAAAATGATTTTCTTCTTATCGGAATCGAATAATTTGACGTACAATTGCAGCCAGTCTGGAATTTTGGAATATGGAAAAATATAATTTTACGATAATTTATATGCAGAATCCTAAGGATAATAATTTTTTGATAAATAATGATATATTACGAAACACCTACATGTCAGCGAAGGATAAAGTGTTTAAAGATAGAAACGGCAAACTTCAGTTAAACATGAAAGAATTAGGCAAAAAACAAAAATACAGAAAGAAGGAATGTACGTGATCGATGTATAATTCATTTTGTGATCTTGTTAAAAACATTTGGAGATATTGCGTGCCCTATATGAAATCTTTGCTCTCCGTTAACGAAGGATTATCGATTCTGGCTCGAGTGCGTCGTTCCATGGATGTGAGAATTGTACATGTACGAGTATTGGAGTGGATGCTGATGGACCGAACAAAAGAAACCATGATTTGAAATTTCCATATCGGTATCATGACTGATAAATATAAACCTACATTTCAATTTCTCATTTATTATGACGATGACGTTTTTCAATTCATAGAAAAAAAATCGTCGATTCTGGATTTGTATCTGTAAAAGTTTCGTTGCTTGATGATTTTCGACTTTCGATTTGCTTCTAGGATTAAATAAGTATAGCTACAGCAACCATACGTTCATGGAAAAATGTAAAAAAAAATCACGCACACACCCAGTATTCTAACATAAATTTCATTCATTGTTTATTATTTTTCTTTTATCTTTATTGATTTGACGTTGATTGATCTTTTGAATTTTTGATGAGCTTTATTCCTCTCCTTATTTCTGTGAGATTCCCCTACAGTTCGTCCACAGTCACTCTTTCCTAATGTCCCAGTGTATCGCATTTTGACGAAAGCCAAAAGAAACTGTGGAAAACTTGTGATTATATGTTAACTGAATTGGTTAGCATAATCAGAAAGTGATAAAAGCTGCCTCTCACTTAATGATTAAAACGTGAATCGTCGATGCATGGGTCACCTAACGAAATATTGACCTTTCCGAAGCTGCTTAACTTCAGAGATGGCCTGACCTATGCACACTGTTCACACACCCATTGCGATCGGTTAATTTATAATTGAATGATGAAAAGTCAAGGACAGAATAGTGAATTGGTAATTTATTAATATTTCAGTGACAACAATTCGAAAGAACCGTGGCACGTTGAGACTGACAGTGAGGAGAGAAATGAAAAAGCTCGAAAAGCCTATCAGTCGTTGCTAACGGTAACTGCACGCACACCAGACAATCAAGAGTACCTGAATTTTTCCCGGGAGGTTAAATCTCTCGCCGAGAGCAAATACAATTTCACGTTTGGCAATAGTTCCGTCTCGACATTCGTGACCGCATTTTACGATGCGGTTTTGCTTTACGCCCTTGCTCTTAAGGAAAGCTTACCCGAAAAACCCGGAGACATCAACTTGGACGGTGGTACCCTGACCAGGAGGATGTGGGGTAAAAGCTTTAAAGGTCAGTCGCAAATACTTGCGTGTCATCATTTATTTTTCTTATCCGTGAAACATAATATTAACTCATTTTCATTTACACTAACATATCAAAAATGCTAAGACTTCAGATTCTAAAATACTTCCAAAATCGTCGGGGTTGATAGGGATTTGTAATTTGTTTTTTTACGATCCAACAATTCGAGCATATAGTTATGAAGAATTACAAAATAACTGAGACACCAAAAGAAACAGTAAAAAAACGTATTTCGTTTTGTTTTTCTCGATCCAATGGGACTACGTAATTTATTTGTCAAGTTTTATTATAAGTGATCATAATTACCGTATGTTTTTTACCAATATTTCAATTACCATTAATATGGACAGCGATGGAAATCTGATGCAGCAATTCGTTCGAAGTGATGTTTAACGCGCGTTGTACATTAGCGTAAATGTTTGTTCCGGTTGCAGCGAAATTTTAAAGCGAATAATGTATCGAAGGTAGCACATTGCTTCATGTACAATTAATTACGATCTCGGGTGGAACGTGGAATATATATGCACTGTTGGCCATATCAGGAGGAAGAGCGAGAAAGAAAGAGAGAAAGGAAAGCTAAAGAGAGAAGGATAAGGGGGGAGGAGGAGGGAAAGAGAGAGAGAGAGAGAGCGGGTTAAATTTGTACCACCGCTCGATTTCTCGCGTATTGATGGGCGAGACAGCAATGTCAGGCTTGCTTGACTCGCCCACAATTGCTATGGTCTACTGTTTCTCCTAATATATCGATACTGTGGTCCTTTTGTCATATATGTGTATATCCTACCTGTATCCTCGACCGTAGGCCCTATTTCATCATAGGAATAAACCAGAGCTATAGGTCAGAATATCCTGACGATAATAAAGATAACAAATATAATTGAAAAAATAATGCCCTGTGTAAAAATAAGCGACAATTGCACAAGAGACTTCTTTTTATAAATCGGATCCCCAAAGCCCAACAGCCAACAGACGTATTCATACACATGACTTAATGATTTTTCGACTTTCAGCTCCCAAATACGAGCCAAACTTTTCTTAAATATATCCAAACACAATCAACCCTCAATCTTAATAAACGACTAAAAAACGTAATTACATTCATTACTTTGTTTTATGTGAAAACTTCAAATAGGCTCATAAAATTGTCGTAATTAATATCACCATACAAAACAAAGCTACAAACTTCTCGTTTATGTACAGAAATATTCGTTACTCGGGTTATTATTGCATTGGATAGTTTAATCGGACGCCAAATAATCCAAATAATGGCAATGTGGACCGGGATGACAATAAAAGTTTGTTACTTTCCAATGTCTAGACCTTTGTGCTCTTTCGGTTCCATTGAAACACTCAATCTCTTATAAAATCCTCTTCCAAACTCTATGACTGATCTCTTCATATCGGTTTACTTCATTCAATTTATGATAAAAAAATCATTCTCTTATTTTCACGAAAATTCACATTCTACACAGTTGGAACTACTGATAATTCAAGTTTATTTCCGAGTTTTATTCTGGAACGGTAATTTACAACTTTTAATTCTTTTACTCCAAATTTCAGAGTTTTTGGGTTGTCAAACATCGAGCTTGTGGGGATTCCAAGGGAAATCAAACTTCCAAGTATTGTAATCCGCTCATAAATTGGAATAACGGGAAAAACAAAATTATTCTGTTCGTTTTTTCTCTGCTTTTTTTGTAGAGAATTGACAAAAATCCATTTTTTAGCAGAAAAATGAGATAATGTCTGAAAAGCAATTGAAACCGTGGACACGAGAATTTTTCGAGATAAATTCAAATTGACAATAGCATGAACGGTGATTCCGGTGTCGATTTTTCATTTCCTAGAAAATAGTATGAGCTGCGATGGTAACGATATTCAGAACCAAAGTATTGTTCTCTTCTCGAATTTTGATTCTTTTTTAAATCGATTTTTAAGGAGGAGCTCGTCTAGGTAGGAAAAATGGTTGAGATATCTCTGTCGATCAAAATGCTTGTTGAAAACACACGTTCAATTCTCTTTTATAATGATTGCCATGTCTTTAGAAAATCATTTCAACGATTAATCAATCTTCATTCCAAACGTTATTCGATCTATTTTTTTTTTTTTTTAATCATACAACGGTGTCTCGTTAAATTGACAAACTCACCTGTCGTTTTGAACGAACGGATATTCGCTTTGTTTGAGAGTGAAAAGTGGAAACGAACAGTTTAAAGAGAAGTATACGTGATTGATTAATTATTCACCGTACAATTTCGACCTATAATGACACAATTAAATTAATTAAGTTAAAATTGAACACCCAGTGACATATTGGTTTCGAAATTGATGTAGGCGACCTGAGTCAATTGTTTGTTACTTTCAATTCAATCGAACATCAACGTTCCCTTTTGAGTAATTTTTGGTTTTGTGTACTTGCGAGGATTGCAATATAGAGAGAGAACGGAATAAAAAGAGGAAGAATAGGAAAAAATAATTGGGGGCGAGAAAAAAATGAGGGAAATGAAAAAAAGATAAAAATGACGAGCCCTCGGTAACAAAAATACGGGTACACCTTGTAGTAGCAAGGAATCACGAGGCTTTACAGCTTCGTTTTTTATTGCCCCTTGTTACGATCCAAGATTGATCATTGCCTCGTTGACAACGAACGATTCCGCTTTTCTACATTGCCTGCTTGATCTACTTTTTCCTTTTATTCCCATTTGATTCTTTTCACGATTCCATCGTTTCCTGTGTGAAAAAATAACATCTCAGAGGGCCACCCTAAGAAGCTGAAGGTTATCACTCTCAAAAATACGACTTGAAAGTTGAAAGTTCGACGTTTGAAATTTTTCATGTCCTTGGAATAATATTTATAAAAAATTGTTATAAAAAAAAAAATTAAACGCCTCCTGAGGGGGCTTTCCTCGCTTCCGATCAATGAACATGACGTGAGTTCGAATCTAGATATTCCTTTATTAAAAGAAAAAAAAATTGAATGTGTCAATCACAAACCAATACATGAGCAGTTTAATGTCGAACAGGTGTGGCATCCTTACTGTGCATTTAATTGAAACCGAAATAATTAAAACACACTCATGGTTAAGTCACTTTATTCAATTTGATGTCGTCGCGAGTGGAAATGAGAGAAAATTTTTCCGTTTTTCATTTGTTTACACGTTACTGTGCAGGAATAACCGGGGATGTAAATATCGACGAGAATGGCGACAGAATAGCTGACTACTCGCTGCTGGACATGGACCCGGAAACTTCGAAATTCGAGGTATATTTAATTTCGTTGAATGAAAATAATTAAAAATTATCATAGCAAATATTTTTTCGTCTTCAGAACTGTCATACTTTTTTAAATTACTAAATTTTTGACATATAGAGAAAAATGCACGAAAAAAATAGTCTGTTGCCTAATTCTAGAAAAAAAGTATGAAAGGACGAAAATATTTTGTTCTTGGGAAAAGAAAAAGTAGAAAAAATGAACTAAAATAGTACGTAATGAAAATCGATGAAAAGGGATTCCAATATTAATGTCTCAGATCGTCGCTAATTATTATGGAGCCAATAAGACGTTGGAGTACGTGCCCGGAAAGCGTATACATTGGTCTGGTGGAAGACTCGAGCCACCACCCGATACTCCAAAGTGTGGCTTCGATGGTTCTCTCTGTCCCGATAATTGTAAGCACAGCCAATCTCTCCTATACAACTGAGCGAAGAAAAAACGACAAACTTGTAGTCACAACCCTTTTAGTCTCTCTCGAGATGACAAAAGTACGTTTTTTGATGTTACGTTATCATTTATTTTTATTTTTATTGATCAACAGCTTTGCCCGGTTACGCGATACTATCGATTGTTCTAAGTTCCATCGTTGTTGGTCTCGTGGCTGTTTCCGTCATCATATATCGGTGAGTCACAAACATTCATTTTTATATGTGTAACAATTTCTTGTCGCTGAAAAACTATGTCAAAAAATAATAAAAATAACAGTAAAAACAGTTAATGAGCAAAAACGCATAGACGAGAAAAGTTTTGTGACGCAAAAAGTTGCAACTGAACGCAACACCCTAACAGAGAATAAATGAACGGTAAATACACACTGAAGCATTGAATTCTTTTCATCATAATAAAAAGAGAATAACTTACTTAACAACACAATAAATAACAATCTGGCTCGGAAAATGACACAAAAACCATATTCTCTAGCTAAATAGGATCCTGTTTTTTTTCCTCCTGTCAAAGGAAGAAAAAAAATTCAAGCAGAATACACAGTAACTGACGAGAGTCAGGCGTTTTATAAGAGCATTTGTATATGAAAATTTCGACTCACTTTTACAACAAACATTTCCATTGTTCCATGGTCTCGCATGTGGTTTTGTAGAACTCTGAAGATTTTCAAGTTTTGGCAAATGCCTAGAACTCTCTAAAAATTTACGAAATACTTCAAACGTTATAAAAATATCGGAATAAACAAAAATAGAAACACTGGAAAAACAGAACTATTTCGAACTAAAGAAAATGATGTTGTGAATCATAAATTTATCGATTAAACAGTTGATCTGTCGCGGGATAAAGATTTGTTTACCAAATCGACAGGCTTTCCTCTATTTCGTAAATTATATTTAGCTGTGAGTATTAAACACAGCTGTTCGGTCGAGTCACACATTTCTCTTAACGATTCAACAAAATTCGGTTTTCAGGGATTTCGGAAATCTGTTTACTCAATAATAAAACACATCTGTTACGTAAATAACCGTAATACGTGAATAATTACAAAATATCATATTTAATAAGAAAGGGCCACGATCGAACGTCGTTTGCACGAATAAATTTGTCAGTTCAGTGAAATATAACAAAAGATTTTCATACTGAAAACAGTTTTCGTGGAAAATCTCGAAATTTGGTTCTCACGGTCGAATGAATTTAATTGAACAGGTTCAACTGAATATACTTGAAATCATACAAAATGTTTGGTTGAGTTTGTAAACACATGATTAGATGGATCAACAAAGGACATAGTTTAATTACTGCTACATGCATGTGCTCCAATAAAATAATTCATCAATAGAACAAAAGATTTTTTGGATAGAAATAAATACATCGTAATAAGCAATAAATATACCAGAGACTTTATGATGTACATTTCATTCACATTATTTCGATTTGTGTAGCCCTATTAAATAATAGTCGGATTAACAAATTGTTGAATAACAAAATGAATGAAGTTGACACCGCCAGATTGATTTTCCAGTGACGACAATGTTGTACTTCGTTTTTCGTTTGCATATATATTTAACCATAGACATTCATGTATATATGTGTATATATATCGAAGCTAAACAATAATTGAACGGTCGATAGTCATTTCATGTCAGAGCCACAAAAGCCATTGTATCGTGTACGGCGCGTATATGCAAGTTTTTTTCTCGTTATCTCCTCTCTAAAATGTACAAAAAAATCTCTTGATGTCTTTTGAGAACAATATGCCATGCAGTTGAAAATAATTTGAGGAGAAGGAGAGAGACAGAGTGAGGGACAGACAGAAGAAAAAAAAACAAACGAAGAGAAAGAAAGCTGGATAAGAAATGACGAAGAGTCCAAGTACACTTTAGTGGGTTATTCATTGGAGTCACAATTCTGCTCAGATTCTCAGCACGATTCTGCGGTTCGAGATTTTTTGCTTTTTATCGCCCTGTTCGCTGTACCATTGATGCTATAGAATCCTCGTGTAACTCGGGACGGCTTTGCGATTTTTTGTTTGTTTTTGGTTCCTTTGGGTAGAAAAAAATGAGATTCCAGGATGGCAAAAAAAGGGAAAAGGTGACGAAGAATAGGGGGAGAGAGAGAGAGAGAAAAAGAGAGGCGAAAGTGCCTGAACCCAGGTGCTTT
This sequence comes from Campoletis sonorensis, assembly GCA_013761285.1. NCBI lineage: Eukaryota > Metazoa > Arthropoda > Insecta > Hymenoptera > Ichneumonidae > Campoletis > Campoletis sonorensis. The sequence goes on from JACEOJ010000111.1 coordinate 1,663,195, forward strand.
TAAAGGGCTGGTTCGAGAACGGAAAATAAATTTAAAAAACAAGCTGAAAAGATTCAAGGCAATATACCGAGACTTAAACATATGAGGACGATCTCAGGAGAGACGGAATATATATCGAGATATATCGAGTCTCGAAGTGATGAAAGGTTTGCACGAACCAGAGATATTTTATTTTTACAAACATATTATACGTATATACAAGATATGCCCGTGGCTTTGCCTTCGGCCACAGGTATCGTTTTCAATGTTATTATGATGTCAATAACGATTTTTTGCTGATCCAAGAAAACTAAAAAACTCCTGTTCGAACGATAATCTAGTTTTATTTTCTATGGAGTTTGTAAATCGTGCATAAGAGATTGTGCGAAGTCCACAATACATTGAATCTAGGAAAATTCGTCCACGGATAATTCGACGAATTTTCGTGTTGGCGAAGAGAGGCCCGGCCCACCGCCGAGCGGTAGAATACGTGGTGAGGGAGGGGATGAGCGCCGCAGCGGGGACTGCTCGGAACCTCGTGGTAAACACGGAAAGCCGCGTTGCCGAAGAGGGGCTGTTGATAAACACAGTCATGGCCGAACGCTCGGTAGAAGCGAACGCTCGATGTGTGATGATCAGCGTCTCAAGCAATTTCACGCACGAAACATCGACATTTGTATCGAATAGCATTACATTCGATTATAATAGTATAATATTGTGCCACAAACACATCAAGATCAGTTTTTTTCTACACTTAGTCGGATACATAAATAGCAAGACTGTGATTATTGAAATTCCGATGGATTTTCTTCCTAAGGTGACTAAAAATCCTTGTTTATTACGCGAAAACGAACGAATATTGTCCAAATTTTGGGGATAAGTACCGAGTGTTTGTTTCTTTACATACGATTGAAATCTTATGTCCTCGGGTTTGAAATGTCTTAACCCTCGATCCTTTTTGAATAATTCATTATTTATAATCAATTCATAATTTAATAATAATAATTTCATTCTTAATAACTAGTGAAATATTGTCGATAAAGTACTGACAGTTATGAAATTATCGCGTTTTCATGACCTTATGAAAATGGTTTTTTTTCTTAATTGGGACTCGAGCTGCTTTTTGTTCTCATTGTTTTGAAAAAACTGAAATTTTATATTTCCATAAAAATTATATAGCGAAAGGCTTACATTCGGAAAACTATCATCGTGAGCTTTCGTTTTGTTAAATATTCTTTGAACTCGGTCGAGTGCGGTGTGCGAGTTCTAATTGGTTAAACGTACAGAGATAAAGACAAAGTTTTTTCGCTAACAGATTTTTGTATATGGAGAAGAGAAGAAGGAATATTAAGGTGGTTCTTATGCAGGGTGTTCGAATTTTGTTAAGGACGAAATGGAAAAAGTTTGCAAACAAATAATAAAAAAGTACGTTAATTTTTCCCCATGTCATTTAAATGGAAATGAGCAACCAAAGCAGTATTTATTTTTTGCCTGGCTCCATAGTACTTGAAAAATTCTGTAACTTTGCACGTGTCTCCTTGCACATCATCAGAGAATGTGAAATTCAAAGCTGTAAAATGCAAATGATATCAACTAATGTAACTTTCTGTAAACGTTATGATGAATTGTTCGTTCTACTGTAAAATCAACAGGAACTAATTGCTCTCTCAATTTCGTTATCACTTGTTAATGCTTTTAGTAGAGAGAACGACACTGTGAAAAGTTTGTTTCCCCGGTTTTTTTTTTCGTTCGATTTATATCCTAAATTCTAATTAAATGAATGAAATAAATTTTGAGCTACTCCTGTGTTTCTTGATATGCCCTTAGAGTATCGTTGAACTTGAAAAGGATCGACCCTGTCCAATCCCCAGAGAGCAAGAGAGAGTAGGAGAGAGAAGTGGATAGAAGTAGCGAGAACTCATTTGACTTTGGTAACCAAGGGTAATAATTTCCGTCACTACTTCCCGGTATATATTATTATACCTGTCCAACACGGTCCACAAATTATTTGAGAATTTCTAATCCCAGTTTCGGACAGACATTCCATCAGATCCGTGATAACGTTTCGTAGACAAATTAGGTCCGAAGTTGAATAGAGATCGTTAGATATTTAATTTTTCTTCTGCGAGCTCTATTTCTGATATTTTATAATCAGTTTTATTTCAAATTTGAAATAATAAATAGTTGTAATACAATATGAATATCGTACAAATTAAAGACATCATTGATGAATAGTATTGCTGGCAGAGGGTCAAATAAATATAATGACTGTGATCCATAATGTTCTGAACAATAATTAGAGAACAATTTGTGAAATGTCTATCAAATAATTTCACAAGCAATAATTAAATTCATGAAAGCATACAACGATCGATAATTTTTATTCGTCGTTTTTCTAATTATTCCAACAAAAATGACGTTTAAAATATCGATGCTTTCAAGTTTTTATCGGATTTGATATCTCCGTTTGAATTTCAATATATCGCTCTGTTTGGAATTCTGGGTGGATTACTTTGTCGTATAAAATGAGCAGGATGCAATAATGTTTGGAATTATTTAATATAGTTTCCTATTGTTTATATGCCTGGAGAAATTTATTTGGATCTCCTTTCGAGACTACGTATACGTGTGTCCACTCTGAGGAATTTCCAATAATTGGGTATTTTATCATAAATTCTTTAAAGTATCATTCGCATTTTTTTACTCGTATTTATTTTCCTGATGCACCAGCCATCGGAGTAGAAATTTGGAATGCTGGATAGGGATTATCGATAAAGGATTCGAGCTCTATGAAATCTATATTGACGTGAAGCTTTTAGGAGAACATCCGCGTTGAATGCCTTGAGTCGACAATTCTACGCGAAAAGGGAATGCTATTGTTGGCTCGGATCTTTGAAACTCTCTGAGTTCTGTAATGCACATTTTTATGTAAATGTTTATGTATACGAGATGCTGCATAGCACAATGCCATCACATAGAGCTCGGGTTCTGTTAGCCGAATGGATCGTATAACGTATAAAAAGATGCAGAAACATTTGCAGCACAGTTTGACAGCGTGGCGCCTTAGAAAAAAAATTCTTCGAAATTCGTTCATATTCTACGTGATAGTACTCTAACAGTTCACAAAACTGTGAATAAAAAAAAATGAAAAAAATTAAACAATAACATTGAATGATTCGTTCGAGTGAAAACAAATACAAATTCATTTCGTTACATTATTTTGACAGCTGCAAATTATACATGCATTTAAAACTTGAAACTTCATATCCAAGCGATCGTTGACGGTGCTGAATTCTTCATTTCGTATATATATTAAGGTCAATATAACTAGTCCCGATACTAAATTGAATATGAAAACATTATATCGAGTAAAACGTCAAAGGATGAGTTAAGTGTTCTATATCATTAGCCGTGTGCGTGTTCCGGAACTTGGTCCTTATTACCTCTTGTTTAAGGAGGTACTCAACGCTGCTGCAATAACTGAGGAATACACGGCTAATTGAATTACGCGTTATACAGTATAATATAAAGTCTCCCACTTACACATGGTAATTAATTTAAACGTTACACTTTCGTGAGTGGGTCTTGATCAAAGTTTAGAGTAAATTCACAGAGACCAAAATCGGTTCGTGCTGTTATCTCTAAAAATATGACCCATAACAAGAGAAGAAATCGGATGAAAGTTTCTTCTCAGAAAGGAAACATTAGAGATTATAATTTCATTCTTAATTCCTGTCTTTTTAAAGGCAAACCTCTATTTCTGTATCGAATCCTCGTTGATTTTGACTCCGAAGACTTTTAAAATGCCATTATAAAAACTGTTGCCAGTTTAAATATGAACGTAACTTCGAACTGATTATTTATTTGAAAAAAGAAACCAATCCAGCATCACATTATTTTGGCGTTTCGAAAAGTTCTTGAAACGGACCACAACGCATGAAACACTAAAATGAATAATCTTACATTTTTTATATAAACGGAACTTTGATTTTCAGACCAAGGTTAAGCATTTAACCTTTCGTATTATTGATTATTGATTATTGATTATTTGTTATGAAGGAGGGAACCTTGAATCGTGTTTTGTACGAATCCATAAAAATGAAAAATTGGTGGTACAGATTCGCACCCGGGTGTAGCTGAAGGATTAAACCTTCATGCAAACTTATATTAATGTTAAAAAGTGGAATGATTTTTTGAGCGGATCAGCCTGTACATTGAGCTCTAGTTATTAAATCTGGTACATACTTTTTATCCATAAAATAATCGTGTTTGGACAATCACGGCGGTACAATCTATACATCTCGCAATAAACTGCAAACTCGCGAGCCTTCAAGTTCGAAATATATCGATCGTATAGTCTAGCCGATCTTTTATAGAGTGTGTCTGTTCCATGCATCCTCGTCTTTGTATATTCGTGGGCATATACGGTAATCAAATCTTCGTTGTGGTGGGCTGTCATATATTTTTTTACGTGTAGCAAATGACGTGTATAAAATAGAACGATTGGCAATCATTTCTGGCGAAGCAGGATTGAAACTTCTCGATGACTGTACGCAATAAATTAAATCTGAATTTGTTTGGCTATAAGATTTGTGGAATTTTAAGGAAATCTCACAAAACTTTTCCACTGGTGGATTCTTCTTTCTTTTAAATAATCAAACGGTTCTGTGCACATAAAAAATCCTCAAGACTCTATGGCACCAATAAAAACAGTACTCACCCAATGTTTAACAAGGATATTTACGATCAAACTTGTAAAATGAGAATAGCAAAAAAGTCTTTGTAACCATGATTATCGAGAGATCTGGTTTATTTTACGGTTCGGATAATATCTCGAACGCGAGGCTTCACTGTTTTTATTATCCAAAGACACTGATTGCAGTTTCTCATTTTAACGATTTTTTGTAAGACAAAATTTTAGATTTTTGTCCCTGTAGTTCATTAATCAAACATAAATTACATCCTTTCTCGTTCCATAATACAAATAATCCACAGATAGTGTGCATGTAATCCACTATACGTAAACATCATTCTACTTCGACGGTAATCTACCCGAATCCAGGACTAGCGCGATGTTGGATATATATCAACGATTATATTGGCAAACCCATGGCTTTTGGTGAACCACCATCCACATTGATACCTCAGTGAACTGTTATTACATACATCAGCATCGGATGTTTGCCATTCCCAATGAGCTTGTTTGACCAGAGTGCCACGTCAAATCGGATCGTTGCAATTACTTCATTTTGATACCGCTTACTGCACCTACGTTACAAAGCTATCATGCTGCTATTCCGAATTTCAAGCTACGAGATCAAAGTTCATGTAATTCAAGCTAACATTAAGGTTCCATAGAAAAAGCAGTATACGTAAAATTTTCATACACATAAGTGGATTTTAATGAAGTAATTTCATTAATAATACTCTCCAGAAAATATTCAAAGCCGTCATCCGATTCTAAGTCGTAATGATCATTTTTTTCAATTTTGATTCTCTCCACGTAGCACTATATTTTCTCTAGAAAGTTTACTTCGACGTTCGAAGTCTTGAAAGAATTTTTTTTATCACGCCCAATAGTCTATCACAAAATTTTCGACATTGTATGAGAAATTGACCATAAAAAACTATTTTTTTTAGGCTTGCACAGTGTTGTGAGAGTTCGTAGGAAAAATACCGCCATCTAAAGCTCTGTATGCGGGTTCATTTTTCCAGAGTTGATGATGAGTTACGGTCTCTGAATTTTTTACGTAGCTGTTCCCGAGCTTTTTACATGCTCATCTCGTGTGCTTTTATCCTACTTAGCAGAATACATTTTTTCTTTAATATATTTTCCTTTCTTCTCTTCATATATGTGCTACACACCTACTCAATATTTTTCTTTTCTGTTAAAAACTGACTACATTTACTGAATCTCGTTCGCCTAGGACATTTATTTATCACGACCATCCCATTGTTTAAAATGAATTTTAAACGGTTTCCAATCTACAATTCGCTCTTTTGTACCCTCCGAGAAAAAAAAACGACAGATATATTCACTATCATAGTGGGTTCTACGTCTTTTGCAGATAACCACAATATTGACGGAACAATAACAGTGCTTGTAATAATGCACTCAATGAATACACACACTCATACAGAATATCCAGACTGCAAAAGCTGCAGCTATCGACCGTAACTGTGTGTTTTTTTTTTTTTTTTCAATAAAATTTCACTCGAAGTATCCCTAGCACGTTAAGCGTAACAAAGAAAAAAGGAAACTTTATTGTGGCATAAAACAAGGGACGGAGAAATTTTTTATCGGTTGTCTTTTGTTGTCCCGAAAATATCTTTACTCAAATTAGGTCGATTTTCAAAACGGGCAGAGCAACATGCAGCTGACAGTTTTTTAAATTACAAATTTTTCAACAAAGATCTAAAAGAAGATAAATAATCATAAGCTGTAGTTATCAAGGTGTTTTCAATTTTGGATACACTTTACCTGGGTTTATTTCCAAGCTAGTTTTTCAAAAGTTGAGATTTTATTTTTTCAATTTTCCATCACGCCGCTAGGATACTGGGATGCGTAAATACGTTTCGTTTTCTTTTTAGGTCCATGTTTTCTCCCCTCTTGGTCGGTCGCTCGAATATATTGTGCTCTGAAAAGTGTCGAGGACATCTGTGGCTCATTGGCAGATTGCATATTCTCAACATTATTTGTATTGATATTGAAATTATCGCACGTCTTCATGGTGTATTGTTCCGGGCGGAAATCCACTTTATGAATTGATCTCGATGAAGTGTCACAATTATAAATAATTATCATTATAGTTAACAAATCGTTCGCCAGTTGCCTCGAATTTATCAAGCAATTAGCAAACCAAATCAATATATTTGCTAGTGTGTGGAATATTTTCGTTCTATTTAACGTTTCCTGTGACCGCTTTATTACAATACATTTTTTATTATTTATTATTATTGAAATTTCATTCGTGATACGCATGACTTCTTGAATATTTATAATACGAATTTCTACTGGGTACAGACATTACAAGTTGGAGGCAGAAATTGCATCAATGACATGGAAGGTTTATTGGGAAGATGTTAAAGTCGTGACTAATGGCAAGACGAGGGGTTCGATGTATTCGTTGACGATGAACAAGCAACGTGGCAGCCAACTGGTAAATATATATTTTCTCGTAGACTATAACGATTTCTATTATTCATTATTTTTTACAAATCGATAGTTACTTTTAGAATCGATAGTTACTTAGAATAGTTACTTTTCAATATTTTGTGTAATATTAAAAATACAAAAGTTTCCTATCTTCAATTGAATAATAACGTTGCAACCATTGTAATAAAATTCATGCGTTATTACGAAGTAAATTTTTGAATGATGGATCTTTTCATGTTCAGAGTTTGGACATTTTCTCATCTCCCTGTTTTACTTCTCCTTATAATTCTTCATGTTCTCTGTTTCTCTCCCTCACTCTCGCTTTCATCTTTTTTCTTCCTCCAACTTGTATGTATATTTATAAAACTATAACTTGTTGCCATAACGATCCTCTTTAACGATGTATTTAACGATGTCTTTTATAGTCGGTTTATTCGGACGATAACATCAGTTTGCCCGGTGGTGTCGACAGAAACGTCTACATACTAACAGGAATTTACAAGGTAAGTCATTCAACTCGCAATAACATTCAAGATCATCGTGTAAGAAGACTCCATTTTTTTTTACCAATTTATCATTTTTCTTCTTTCCACGATAAAATTTATATCCGCAATGAAATGAAAAATAGCGTCGACATGCATTACCGAGCACTGGATTATTGGAGAGTTTTAAACATTCCAACCCTCCAATAAGTTTTATCAGAGGCCTTTTGTCACGCCAATGTGTAATAAAAACTCGATAGTTGTGTAGCGTTCTCGATATTCCTTCTTTTTTCACCCTGATAACATACTTACTTGTAAATATTTTATTTCGCGATACTATTTGAATATTCTATTGGAGTACCGTTAATGTTGAACCTCCTCGAACCTCAGTCGAGGGTTTAATCATTTTCGATACGTACCTACCCAATTTCCCGTGAAATTTATTGAATTATTTAACACGATTTCTTCTTTTTTCACGTACAGAATTCGAAAGTAGCCATAAAGTTGATACCGAGAAATAAAGTGGAGATCTCTCGCCCTCTGCTACTCGAATTAAAAAGGGTGAGTAGACGATTCTAAAAAGTAATAAAACGTTGGCGTGGTTATTTATTTTTCAATTCTTGGTGACTGCGTTTCTCATTAAATCATTACTGTCACAGATGAAGGATCTACAGCACGATCATCTCGTACGATTTTATGGTGCCTGCGTCGATCCACCGCATTGCTGTCTCCTCACCGAGTATTGTCCCAAAGGATCATTGCAGGTTCATTTTTTTATATATTCATTCAACTTGATTCAGCTTCTTAATCATTACGAATTTATAAACAATTTTAATCAACAATACGTTAATGTGAATTTCGAACATTTTTTAAAACATCTTTACCCCCATTTCGAATCGTCCAATTCGTTTTTCAAATCAGACCATTGATGACTGATGAAAAAAGAGTAATTTGAAAAAAGTTTGTATTTTATTAACCTTCGCCAAGATGTAAGCTCGACAAAAAGGATCCTCGTTTGTATTATACATTTAGCTGGAAATGCGTACGTCATAAATATTTATAAGGATCTTCTCTACTTCTATGCACTTTTTTTTTCGTTCATTGAATATTTATCAGAAGGATCGTCCACATTTTCATACCAATTCAACCCTCCAACTTTCCTTCGAGAGTAACTCTCACCTATTTTACCCCTGGTGGCCACCGACTCGACAACCTGCTTCCTTCAGTTTTATCCAGTCTTAAGCTCCCCCGTTATTAAATCGGTTATCCTCCGAATTTATTGACTCTTGCGTTTCGTTAAAATTTCTTGAAAAAAAAAAAAAAAAAAATAGAATCACTTCTCATATGCAATTTGTAAAAATGTGACACATTTCGACGTTCTTTTGAATCCTGTTGGGATGCTCACAGTTGATTTTTTTTTCTTCTTCATCGCTCTAAGAAATCATTATTTCAATGAATTTGTTGATTTGTATAGAACATTCTGAACAAGTTGAAACTTAATCCTCTTTTTTTGTTTGAAAATTCAATTATTTGTAGGATATACTGGAAAACGAGCAGATAAAGCTCGATCGAGTTTTTCGTGGTTCACTTATCCACGATATAGTACGAGGAATGGTTTATCTTCATGGCTCCGAAGTCCGGAGTCATGGAAACTTGAAATCTTCCAACTGCGTTGTGGATTCGAGATTTGTACTCAAAATTGCTGATTTTGGTCTTCACGAGCTAAGAAGACCCAGTCCCTGCGATCTCGATGACGAAAAAGACAGCTACGCACATTGGAGAAGTATGTATTCTATATATCAAAACTTCAATTTATTTATTTATTCTTTACCAAACCTTTCTACCCTTATTGTGAATTTCACGAGCTCATCTCATCCTATAACTCCTTTTTTTTTCCTCAAGATAGCAAAATTTTTACCGAGTTCCAGTTGCTTAGCAGTAACAGAAACAGTAGAGCATTGACTTTGTTCAGAGCTGTTGAAATTTAGTGATCACTGAAATAAAATATCGACCGTGCACCGACCGCTGTTTTATAGATGTCTGGCTCTAAAGTCTAAATGAATTTTTAAGCTCTGAATTAGAAAAAAGTGCCAAAGAGCATCTAGGAATTAACGCTCTTGCATCAATCTTTAATGAACAGTAAATTTTATTGATTACGAGAAATCTGATTGGCTTTGGTGGATAAATTGCGTTGAATAATAATTAAATCCAGAAGTTGAAATTGATAAAATGAATATTCTAGAAATTTGCTGTATATTTTATTCTTTGTACAAGCGTGCCAAGGCACACTTGCAAATTGATATACAAATGGTATCAAAGCAGACATTATTCAATGAGGGAGAAAATGCTTACGGTTGCAAAGTTGGCACGACACATAACGAGGGAAAGTAGTGGATTTACAAGATTGGAAATATTGCCGTTTGCAGAACAGCTCTGGACATCTCCGGAGCTTTTGAGAATGGAGAGAGCGCCACCGGAGGGTACTCAGAAAGGGGATGTCTACAGCTTTGCAATAATCGTCCACGAGATCGTGATGCGCCAAGGACCGTTCTACTTGGGTGAAGACAGTGACTTTTCTCCGAAGGGTAAGGGTATCGACTTTTTCATTTTTTTTCTTCTTTCTTCCTCCATTTTATTTCGTTCAGTCTTCCGCATTCGCGTGTTGTTTCACTCCTCGCGAACCATTTTCAACCATCTAGCACCGTGCAGTTTTACGAGGCTCTCGACAATCCCCAACTTTTGTTGTCTCGTGTTTTTTTTTCTCTACCCTTCAGGCTCTCGTGAGCAAAGCTCTTTGGACACTAAGTCGATGACACTCGTGCAGACTTTTTCCGTCGTACGTAATCAAGTGCCGCACTGGCAAGTTGATAAATATATATATCTAGGACTTATCGCAACAAATGACAGTTTGGCTTGTCTTTCTTTTTCTCCTTCCACGAGACATTGGTTTATATGTGAGGACGATAAATCTCTCTTAACGCTTATTGTTTGTCGATTCCTTTCAGTCTTGATAAACTTCATTCTGCAAGGCTTTCTCAACTTTTTGTTTTTGTGGCTTACGCACTGGAATAATAACGTAACGATAGGTTCACCATTCATCAATAAACGAGGAATTGAAAATTGAAGGCATGGCACCCGCACTCGTATTTTATCTTCTTTCACATTTCTCTTTTCCCAGCGCTATACTATTTCCCAGCGCCCCATTAATTTCTTGTTTCTTGATGACAAATAATCCATTGGGATGGAAAGACTTTATCATAATAATCGTGGTCGCGTGTCTTGTCTAATAACTTGTCCTGCGTTGCTATGTTTTCACGTTCCTCGTCGTTTATTGGCCTGGGGAGTGCTAGCTCGAGGCCCCCAATATTCCTAAATTTCCACTCTGTGGCTACGACTACTCTCATGATCATCACGATCGACAAAAAGTATACACGAATATTACGAAATCCAGAAGTTGAAGGAATGACGTTTTATAGATACGTCAGCAAATAGTTATCAGAAATAACTATTCCGATATTAATTGTGCACAGAATTTTAAAGATTTTTTTATTCTTTCCCACAAACGGTATTCGTTGAGACTTTTTATTTTTTTATCCTGAAATTTGTATTTTTAATTTGTAATTGTTGACTCGAAAATATTCCTCAATTACGAGACAACATTTTTTTAAATATAACACGAAATTCATCCCGCGAAAAAGTCATATTTGATGGCAAACAGTTCTCAGCTGAATAAATATCAGGATTTCAGATAATGTTTTTTTTTTTCCTTAACTATAAATGCTGAATCAGCGGAGTTGAGTGTCAGCTTGAGACGTAGACACAGCCAATTTGTAGAGAACAGCAGTTTATCAATGAATAATCAAATAGTCGAATGAAGCGAGCCCTCGTGCTTTTTATTCACCCCTCGAAACTCCAACGTTGGACCATTTGGAATTCCTCCTGATTAACCTTTAGAGGGTACAGGCAATTCTCCTCTTCCATAAATCAAGGAGCAGGGAATAATAAACACTGAGAATAATCGACTTTAAAGTACAATATCTCGTGCTTTTTCACTGAATGACAATGACAAGTTTCCCTGGGGCTATAAACACGGTTTAATAACAGTTTTTTTTTCTAAAATTAAATAAAAGCAAAATATGCGTACGACGATGAAATTTTAACGAAGAACGTGACAAAATGAAAATGTGTAACGAAATTTAATAACAACAGTAATTGAAAATCGAATAACTAAAAACTTGGCGTTTCAAAAGCAAAATATACGTACAACGATAAAATTTTAACGAAGAAAGGAACAAAATGAAAACATGTAACGAAATTAAATAACAACAGAAATTGAAAATCAAATGACTAACAACTTCGCGTTTCAGTAAAAGGTTAATATAATTGAAGGAACTAAAGCATTTTCATAGGAAGATAAAGTTCTTCGTTAAAAGTTTCGTTCAACGACGTGTACCTATTTACGGGCAAAGAGGCATTGCAAGAAGAAGAGTAGAATTTTTACGAGATACCATAACTTCATTATGCCAAGAAATGAAATGAGGAAAAGAGTAGAAGCCTCTTCTTATATGTGGGGGAAAAGTTTGCTCATGAGTGTTTGTTACAAAGCTTTCTTTTTTCCATTCGAGTTACGAGATGATCCTAAAAATATGATCACCGGGATATAAAACTGTATATTTATTTTTCCATAAAATTTAAAGGATCTAAATATATTGTTCATTTTTATTATTCATGTAACATCAACAACAATAACATTGAGAATAATTATACGAGTAACGGATGTCGTCTACAATAACTTTGGCAAAAATATCTTGCTAATAATAACTAAGCTTCAATATTTCAATCAAAAATATTCAAAAAATATATTTTGAAATAGTCGGGTTTCAACAAATAGATGTGACTTTAAAAAAAAAATTATATCGATTAAACGTCATTGAAAACTTGAAACTTCTTTGTCAGAAGTTAATATAGTTCTGTTGGTATTTCATTTCGCGGTATCTAGGAACCTAGAAATCGTTTTATCCAGCTTGGGAAAGCTCCTTTTTCTTATCGCGAATGAGTAAATCCTGAATTGCCGTCCTTATCGACTCAAAATCGGGAAGAAACGTTCGTAACGAGGGCTGCTACCCCTTTCGTACACCCCGAGAATCGGTAAAGTAGATTCTTACCCCAAAAGCATTTCTCTCGACTAACTTATCGACGTCCAAGTGTAAGGTCTTGATCGATTTATTTTCTATTGTGTATACGTGCGAGAGCATTGAGCTCTTTCGAGTTTGGTGAGACTTCGAGGGGGATGAAAACCCTCAGTCGGAGCTTTAACGCGTTCCGAGGAGCACGCGAATTTCGTGCGAGCCCTCGTCTCCCTCTCAACCACTTGCGACGTGCACGTGAAGTGTATATATTTTTTTTTCAATATCAAGTGCACCTTTACTTTCAATCGATCGAAGGTTTTTTTTTATCATGTCAATATTAACTCGAATTTTTACAATACACTTGTGATTCGTGTGAATAGTTATTATTATGACTTTTTTTTTTACTTTTGTAAACTATATTTTGTTACATGACTTCGTAGATTCACATTCAAATAGAACCAAACATGACAATCATTTCGAGTTTTCGTGTCCGAACACTTTCCCGCTCCCTGGCAATCGTCATGCAATTTTATTACTCACCCCTCTAGTCGAATAACATTTCGCACGATCATTGGCATATAATCCAAAAGTCACATTGGTCCCACAATTTGGATCAAATGTGTTCCATAAAATCTAGTTATGGAAAATGTATCGTTCGCGGTCGACTGTTTTTTTTTTCTTTCACTTCCCTTATGGAAATAATATTGTTGTGAATTTGAAGAAATAGGTTTTTGGAGCATATGCAAAAAAGTGTCGTGAACATACAACAACAAAAAAGTTATTTAAATACTTAGGAAAAATCATCGATATATGTTGAATAAGTTTAGTTACAAAATAAGGGCTTGGAAAGATTTCTTTACACTCGAAGAATTATAGTAATTTATTTTTTTCTGTAAATTTGAAAATTTTTATCTCCATTAGGTGGAATATTTACTATTTTTCTTCACCTTTGAGGAACGAGGCGAGAGACGGTGTGCTTTGATGAGTGAAGCTTGTCAATGTCGTGAATCCGTAAAATCGTAGTGTTTCGATGATTAAGTGAAACGTTTTTTTTTCATTTTTGTGTGTGTCAGGATGGAGTAGAAAGCCAGAGATTAAACGAGAGAGGAAAAAATGTCGGTAAAAAAGAAGAAAAAAAACGTGAGGACTTTCCACTTTGAAGGTTGGCAGGAGAGAAAGTTTTTTGTTGCTTCTTTGAATCCCCTGAGTCGTCGGCAAAGCTCGTTCAATCACATGTTTTTTGGAAAGAGGAAACTCGTTCGATCGAACTTTTTTCAACTAGAATTCTCTCCTTTCGATCAGAGCTTCGATATGGTGAGAGTGGGATATTAGATTTTCCTAAGCCATAAAAATTGTGAAGGCTGAAGATTCCATTTTCCCGGTAACTGTTGCCGCAAGGCCTCTCAGAGTTATAACCAAGTTGAAAGGAAGTTGATGTTTTTCTTTTTTTGGGATGGAGGATGGGGGAGGGGGCAAGAAACTTAGATCGATTAGTATATTTCCATGATGAGAATTTCGTGTCAAGAGTTTAATGACCCACAATGTTCTAGTCTGGAATGAATGAACCTTTTGCTCTATCGCAGGACATGAAGAATGCAAGCTTTCTCAAGGCTCACGTAGTTCTCAAGAAATTCCATGACGGACGTATGTCGCTGTTTTCGTATTCTGGTCACCCTCCACTTTTTCTATCCCTAAAAAAAAACCATTTCCTCCCTTCCTCTCTCGGTTGCGTGATATCTGCCTCGTATCATTGATCGATAATGGACAATAAAACATCCAAAAACGTGAGAAAATAATTTCACTTCACTTGTGTCCCCATATTTTTCTGAAAGGCGTTGAGCCAGTTACACGATGGTCTGCAGAACTTGACAAGTTGTATATAAAATAGTGAAGGCTATAAAGAATAGAAATTTCGTTTCATTCAACCTAATAAAAATCGATTTGATAAACAATTGTATAAATATGGCGTTGCTTCAACAAAATATACATCAGTAATTTTGGAATGTTATTAGTCGTATGGGCGCATTTTTTTGATAATCAGGATCGTCAATGAGGGTATACGATATTTTGTTTATCACAACATCATTTAGCCATAAATCAAATGGAAAATAAATGAATGGCGTAATCATCGAGATTACATTATTTCAAACAACTATTCTTTGTTCGTGAGAAATTTTTATTGACTCTACGAGAAACTCCGCAAGTTTTATTGCTCGAGGTATTACTAAACGTCGAATAATTATCTGAGGGCGGATATTTTCACGGACCCTTCGTTCAACCATCATGAATGAGTAAAATCACGACAGTGTAGTACCCAGGTTTTCGGAGGAGAAATCGTATCAAATTTAGTTACTTCGACGCTATTCCATTATGAAAGCTCGGAAATTTAGGATCATCAAAAGTTAATCTACCAAATCCATTCTCTCCACTCGGAACCGAGCTTCTTAGTTCAACTTACTTACTTAATACAACTTGCGTGTTATATCATTTGGAAACGTAAATATATTCAAGCTTTTCGAGAAAGTGAAACTCCCAAGAAACTTTGAAATGACCATTTTTTTATATTATTAACCGAAGGGGTGAATTCACAACAAAACATAAACAACCATCATTTTCACGAATTGAAAAACGTAGACATGTACAAAGTTGACGTTTGTTAGATATTCCATTTTTATTGAATATTTGTTTTTTATGGATAAAGTTTTAATGGGATAATTTGATACAGTGTAGCAAAGGTTATAAAATCAGGCTTTCGAAGCATTAATCTCTCAGTGTGACTTTTCGATAAAATTTTCGTTGCCAATGACCTTCGTGATGATAAATTCATTTAATAATCGTAAATCCTGGCATTGTATAAACGTATAGTAAAAAAAATCGATCCGAGTTCAACCGTTTTTCGAGCATTCCACAATAAACAAAACGTTCTCAAAACAATTTTAAGAAAGAAACTATTTTTTGTTAGAAAAAAAGAGATATGTTGAAAATTAAAAAAAAAAACCTGAGATCCTATAACTGAAACCTATAGCTATGAATTTGCAGCTGATTCCACATTGTGGCTGATCAGATGTTCAGAAATAACAACTCTTATTATCGTATAGAGAATAAATTGCGTCCCCGCGTGCCTGTGACGTTGACCCTTATTTCTTAACGGGGTGAAGAACCCAAGAAGAAAAAAAAAAATACAAGTGACAATAAGACGAACAGAGTGAAAAAAAGTGAGAAGATACGAGCCAGGAGAGAATGGCGGAGAGAAGTAATGCATCGAGCACGAGCAGTCTTGCACTACCCTCGTTGCAAGGTGCAAGTCCTGATGGTGGTGCTAGCCCACGTAGGGCAGTCAGTCCGCTTCTTGAAGTGCGCAGACCTCATTGCACCCTCAATTGCGAGTCATGTAGCGCTTCTCTCGAAGACATCTACAGGCACAGTATGTTTCATAGCTTAATTTTTCAGCGATATACAATAATTATGAATGACATCATGTGTGATAGAAATAACATTTAATTGTTCACTAAATTTCATAAACACGAAAATCCTGAATATTTTTTCCACAACAATTGTCACCAATTGTTTACAAATCGAAACTTTTCTGATGCGAGCGAGCGTAGTAAACGACGAAACAAATAAAGTAACGATTACATAAACTTAAATATTTTTTTAAAAAATACTGGATACGCGTGAAGATTTTTTTTCTTTTCACCTCCGGAGTTATTTTTTCAAATTACTTTTTTCATGTTTCTGCGGATACTCTTTTCGGGTTTTTACGGGACCATCCCATCACTTGAACCCTACTTTTCCTTCACTTCATTAACTTTCATGCTCCTGCGAGACTCTCCAAGGTTATACTTTTTACTGACATGAGTCTTCAGTTGGTCAACATCATTACGGTTTTAGAAAAATTGCTGCCCCCTCGACTATCGATGGGCGAACGGGTGTATGACCAAACGGTCACCCACCCAAGATCTAATTTCGATTATTGCCGAAGTCACTCACTGTCGTCCATTCTGATGACATAATTGAAACCCTGGTTTTTTTTTTTTTTTTTTTTTTTCACGTCCAATCGTAAAATTGTCGTCGTAATTGTATCAAAATTTAATGTTTACGCAAAACATATTATAAATTATATTGTTTTCATTTATTTCGGTATTCTGCTTCTTCAATTTTATCATCTTCTGGTTAGAACGCAATATTCCACCCAGAGATCCAAAAAAAAAGGAGCTTGGTTTCGTTATTTGTGTCTTTGGTCGCCCTTTATTTCAACTGTCTCTCCAGACTTGGAACAAAGATTTACAATCTTCGAACATTTTCCGCACAGATATAATCTCCGCTCCCTCCGTAATTTACTTTTTTTTCTACCCTCATTCCCGTGAGAACCGTAAGATCTGATGCGCAAATCTTTTGAGCCTTTTCATATAGAGAGTTATTTGAAAAATTCGTTTTTATTCGAGTACTGATCACTACGCGAACGAAAGTAAAACGAAAAACGGTACAATTTGATAGAATTCCGAATTGTTCGTACTAGAGAGATTCATACCAACAAATTGTTCATATGAACAGAAATGCACGTAGAATTCTAATTGAAATGGGTGCATGATTCGGTTGGAACTAGTACATAATTCATCGCACGTGCCTTCCGGATGATCAAGCAGTAGAGAAAACCGTGTGCAGTCAGCCAATCGTACGAGTGGCTGTCTGAATAAAGTTGTCAAATGAAACTTCAACGACTGTAGAATGTACTTGATGTGTACTCGACCGATGCAAAAAAAAAAAAGAAAAAAATCATTCTCGAGTTCATCCACTTGTGCAGGCACAGTAAATTGCTCGAACGATATTGAATTTCGTTATTACTTTCAACATTCAGATTCATGCGTTGAGTAAATGGATTAGTTTTTCCTAGAATCGACTTTTTCTTTTGATACCACGCAGGTTTCGGAAATACTTTTACAAAAACATCAATACACCGCAACTCGATTAACCGTTCGATTAACTGTTACACCACAGTGTAACGTTGAAGAGCAAAGATTCAATAAATATATTTTACGTATAGACATCTTTATAAAACAAATTTTCATACGTGGAAGATTCTATTTTTGTTTTTCCTGGGCATATCCTAGCTCGCGCTTGATATTTAGCAAATAGCATTCGTGATACCATTTTACCAATCAGAATCAAAAAGAGCAAGTCCATTTTTTGACATGACTTGGGACTCTCAACTTCGATCCTCCATAGTAGAGTGTAAACCACAGCCATTCTTTCCCAATGCTTTGCTGTCTAGCGTTGCCACGAAGGAAAAGAAAAACTTTGAAAGACACGGCCGATAAGGGCGGCTATATTTTAACTCAAGTTGGTTAGCTTCATCAGAAACTCAGAAAAACGGCCTTTCGCTCATGCGGCTATTCGCTCAAACAAAACACATGTGTTCAGATATTGACGGTTTTTTATTTAGGGATGTAACGTGCCTAAGTGTAGGTGTGCAAATTGCAAAAAAACGTGACCCCTCGATAAAGCAAGCCCCCAAGTGGGCACGTATACGAATAGCTGTTAATCCTGATGTAAATGAAGTCCCCAAGGATTTTCATTTTATCTCGTCACACCCGTGCTATAATACATGTCAGCATGATCATTAGTTACATGGGTTGACACATAGACTTTTCATTATAACGATCTTTCTACCACTGCTGGATATAGTTGTACGTAAAACATCCAAACTTGCTGTACATTCGTATTTTTACGAAATTGAGTCTCAGGATTCCAATTACGTAAGCAAATCAATATTCTGCTTGATATGGTTCCGATTCTATCACGAGTAATACGATCGCGAACATCTTAGGAAATGATCAATCCATGTCCTTGCTTGTTATTTGATTTCAAATCGTTAAAGTAATTTTTTTCCATCGAATCTCTCGGTCAAAAAGTTTCTATAGCTTCGGAAAACTATTTTCAAGCGAATAATCTCACAAGTCACTGATATTCAGAATGTTGTTTTGTTAGAAATCATTCCTAAAATTCTATCGGTGGATACTTCTGATTAGAAGTTATATTGATTTTAGGATTATTTCAGTTGTTCTGATAAAAGCCATGAACAACAGACGAAATAAAATCAATGTAAATCTAAGGCCTCCTTTTCATTTCGAACTTTCGTGTCTCTTTGTTTCAGAAATCGTAGAAGGCGTTAAGAGGGGCGGAGGATCGCCTTTAAGACCCTTGATCGATGAAGCTGTAGTCGAAGAACAGGTGAGATATTTTACATTTTTCGTTTTCCACATACATTTTTTTTCATGATGTTATATCCTTTCCACTTTTCTTGAAATCTACCTTCGATCCTAAAATTTCGACCACTTTTTCGGACTTATTTCTATTAACGCGGATTAGCTAGCACTGGTGGCATAGTCTATACAATTAGTTTTTTAGTTTTCTCATTCATTTTTAACGTGAACGGATGTAATAATCGTGGTTGGAAGTGTCGGTCGTTTTTTGTCGTGCTTTCTCTTTCTTTTTTTCAACAACAATGAAATGTTTTTTCATCTCTCAACCGCGCGTTCGCTTCACACTATTCTGGATGACTATATGAACTCTGATCAATGTATCAACCCATCTGTTCCCCATCCCTTCTCATGCAACCAGTTATTTCGTGGTTTTCTGTTATTCTTGTTCACAATTTTAAGGGTAAGGTAATATTGAGTTGTCATAAGCGTCATTCGTTTTTTCTCCTCTCAACTACAATGCATCTTGAACCGAACACAGAAGGTGACATCATACTACAACTATTAAACTTAATATACATTCCTGTTTTTGTCAAAATAAATTCAAAAATTATGAAGCAGTTTTACGAGGAAGGTTTTTTTTTTTTACAATGACATCGATGTCTTAAACAGTATTGCATCGATTCGCGCCTTTACAATCCAACAGTTCGTTCGTTCAAGATCTTTCGTTTATCTAACAGTTTTTTATGCGTTCAATTAATTATTTGATTCATCGCATAAAAAACTGTTGGATAAACGAAGGATCTTGTATTGAATGGAAACTTGCTGTTTTATTAAAAAAAAAACGAGAATGTTACAAAAAAATAAGAAATTTTTATGTTTGTGCCTCCTCAATTCTTAAATATATCTAAACAAACAGAAATTTTATATCATGTTCAATACTAGTAATATGCAAGTACGCTTGGTTTCCAATTAAAGATTGCATTTAAGTAACGAAAAAAAAAGTTGAATTTTATCCATGACGAGTGCAAGTAACCGCTCGAACGATTTTTTCACTTTGATTCTTTTCAGTAAAAGAAACGACGATTAAAGTCATTCAGTTATTTTAGCCCTGCGGATTATTAAATTCCACCATTTTTTTTCATGTTTTTTGACCAGGTCGCAACTCTAATGCGACGATGCTGGGCACAAGATTCAGCGGATCGACCAGACTTTCCTGCACTCAAGCAGACCATTCGAAAGATCAACAAGTGAGTAAAGTTTTCTCGTTACGTTACTATATCTTGTGTATAAGTGCCATCGGCCATTCACACCCCATCACGTTTCCCAGATCGTACGAAATTCTCATACCGCTTCGTTGAAACTTCTCTTAACTCGGACTAATTTCCGATCAAGCGTTATTGCTCAATTTTGAACTCTCGTTACGCAGTTATTCAGTATCAAATTCATTGAATTTTTCGAATAACTGGAATTGGAGCTGTAGAGCGAAGTAGTTTCCTATGATTCATGCATGTTGGACTTGAAAATATCGGTTTTCTAGTACCAATTACTCATTGGGATTACATTCATAATGCTCAAAAAATGATTTATATACAGAAATAATAACATCATCGTCGAACAGTTTTGAAAATAATAGATTTGTCATAAACTAATAATCTGCAGAGTTTTTTCTTTCGTACGTCACGATCCAAATAGCTCCCCACGGATCAACCAAAATATCATTATTTTTTGTACTTCAACAAAGCCCCAAGGGTAGAAAAGCGTTTGTTCATGGCCATATGTCAATTTGTTTTTTCATAGGTAGAGAATATTGGTTCAAAGGTATAGCGAAACTTTTCGATCCCAAGAGGACAATTTTGGATCATGTGTAATAGGAGAATTCCCGTATAGTAGAACGTAATACACGAAAACATAGATGTGTCGAGGGTCGATTGAGAAGAGAGTCGAACGAGGGTGCGATATTTTTTGTTGAATTCGCTCGAGCTTTATGACATTTTTTTTCATTTTTTTTTCGTTGGACGATATTGAAGGAGCATTATTTTGCACGTTTAAAGGATTATTTCGCGGCAGGTACGTAGTTAGCGACTGTGCAATCACTGCGTCCCCGAAGAAATTTTTGTCCATGTAGTTTATAGACAAACATCATTTGCTGATATGATGGTTTTCTTAAACTCAATAATATTTCGTTGAAAGCTGTTAAAAACAACTCGTTTTTTTTCCTAAAATCGTGTTCAATCGTCACCATTATATAGAAAATATGTAACCACTGTCATACGAGAGGAAATATTATGGAAAATGTTGTTACGAGATTTGATATTTGGAATAATTTGAGTTTTTTGATAGACAGTTTTGGTTGGTAGGTGTTTACAAGTTTTGTAATTACATTCGTATTTCTCGCTGCAATATAATTCAGCGTGTTGGCTTACTCGTTGGCTCATACTACTTGTATCCTCTATGAAGTGACACTGTATTACTGAAGGAGGAAAATATAACAACCTAATAAACGTGCTGGCGCGAGCTATGACCGACAGTGTGTAGGAATCGTTTCTCGTGTGTTTTTCACGTATCTCTATCTCCTTTTATTTCCCTCTCTCGATCATCTTTCATCATCCCTTTTTTTATTTCTCTCGTCCTTACGACTTTCCCTTCTATTCTTTCGCTCTCATTTTTTTTCTCTTACTTTCCGTTCTTCCCTTTTATATAGACTCCGTTGGGAGTATAAAATCGGAATATCCACCCGCTTTTGCCAGGAAAACCGAGGGGAAAATGCTTCCATTATAGGGGAGGAAAGATAGGAGAGGCGAAATACGGAATGTATTGATGTTTCACGAATAGCCCAAGAGGCAACGCTCTCGTTTTGGAGTATAGTCAATTTGACGAGACTTGACAATCAAGGGCTAAAAAAAATAATATTTCAATGTCCATCTACATTGTATTTATTACAGTAAAATGATTGAAATTACTATTTTTTAAATTTACATTAATTCATTTCTTCGGTTAAGAGGCTGAACACAAAACTCATCGATAGTTTTTTTTTTTTTTTTTGCAACATTGGTTTGTCGAAATTTGATTCAGACAATTCCTAAGATCTTGCGAAGCGAATAAATATTAATTGAAATTACAATCTTTATTGCTGAGTTTGAAGCATTTCAAGATAATCGATATAAAAAATGTCAAAAAATGATAGGATTGCGTTTAAATTTTACTGCAAACATTCGAGACAAACGATGCAATAGTTGCAACATTTTTTTTCCTTTGCTCGTAGATTTGTCAGGAAATTTGTCCTCTCTCCAAATTCATTGAGTACTGTTTTCATAAGAACCAGTTATTCAAATCTTGTTCGTATCGATTTTCCACGTAAGAATTACCGTGCTAGGTCAACGAGTCCGAGTGCGCGACATCAGAGGTCCTTTTTTTTATCTTATTCCTTCCCCATTTTCTCGTTTCTTCCTGTATATAAGATACCTACAGAAATAAAAAGAGACTCGTTGAGGTCAGCTAGCTTGAAAAAAATATATTGTCACATGTACGTGTGTGTTTGGATGTGGGGAGGCTTCTAAGAGAAAACGGAAAAGAAGACCTCTCGCTCGCGTAGTTTCATCTGGTATCTCGGGTTCTCATACGTTTATTGTCTTATCTGTCATGAATATATACAAAGGCTTCTCTCGGATTTACTTCACGATTTTCATCACAAATGGATGGACAACTTATTTGAAAAGATGACAAATCGAAAAATAATGAAAGCGTATTTTTTACTATTGTTTACCTTAAATCAACAATAACAAATTTATTTGCTGGAACATTTGAAAATTGTGACGTCATTACGCTATTTTAAATAATGGCAAATCTGCTGCTCTTCAAATGATCATTTCAATGAACGGTGCACTCGAAAACTGCTAAAAAATTGTATAATAATTAGAAAAAAGAAAAATTCCATGACATTCAGGAGACACTACGTATTGAATTACGTATATTTTCGTGTAAGATTTTATTATGTATACATACATATGAGTTAATACGAAATGGTTCGCAATCCCAGCAATCCTTCTCCAGTTTCTTTTGAAACGTTTCGATCCTCTGTAAAATTTATAAAAGCGTTCAAGGAAGAGAAAAGCTTCCTCCTTGTCGTCTGTTTTCCAGGTTTTTGTTTGTTCGTCTTCCTCTCTCTCTCTCTCTCTCTTTCTTTCTCTCTCTCTCTTTTTCTCTTCCTCTTTCACTTCCTTACCTACTTTATTTGCTCTCAACCGGAAAGTGCAGCGCGTGGAAGCGAAATGAGATGATAGTTTCCTGATCTCGCTCACGTGTGTATTACCCTTGCAAGCTTTTGAAGTTCCGGAAAGTACTTTTGTTCGAGAAAATTTCAACTCTTTCAAAAATCCAAGACTTTAATTGATTCCATCGTAACATAAGGGGATTTCCAATACGCCTTCCTCCAAAATATCTCCAAACGTATTTAGAAACCTTTTCCTTACTTTTCTTGTTAGAATTTCTTACAAAATGGTCCTGATGCATTGATCAACACTTTTTTAAATACTATCTATGCTTATGGCTCTGCACATGGCTAGAAATGACCGTGATATAATTAACATTTATAAACAATATTATCGAGCTTTAGTAATTAAAAAAGACAAAATCTGCAAATTTTAATTAATTCACGAAAAATCGTTGCAACTTTTTTTTGTATACGAAACTAAAACCCACATACCGCTCATTCCCTTGGCTTTCAAATCATCACAAATCAGTAATACGTATTTGTTTATTTATCTACATTTTTTCATTACTATGGAATGAAAAATTTGGTTCTTCGGTTGGCATTCCTATGATAAATAATTTATTGGGGAGTGATACGCTTCAGTGGTTTCAGCGCGATTGCAGGCAAACACATATTTACAGTAGTGATTTATGTACGTAAAAAAAAATGATATATCCCATTCTGTTAGTGGGTCGATCCACTCAATTATCCGCCCTCGGTTTACGACGGATGATGTGAAAGTCCTTCTGACCTTTTGCCTAAGATGTAGAAACTTAATAGTCGCAGCTTACAAATAATTCGTCACGATCAGCGGGACAAGAATTTTCGAAAATAACTTATTTCACGGAACCGACGACATCTATCGGTCAGTCATTATGAGACTGGTTCGATTGGCAAGGGTTTTGTATTACGCTCGGAACGAATTTTTATGTAGCTTATTATTGCCAATTGGTGCAGTGAAAGATCTTTGCTCCCGAACGAAGTATTGGACTCAAATTAACGACCAACTCTTTATGTGTCATCGTAGAAAATAGATTGGTATCTCTCTCAAATATCGATATAGAATTCGATCTCGATTTTTTTCGTCTCTTTCCCTTAATTTTAGCCACTTTTGCTACTCACCAGCACTTCGTTACGTTTAGTACTATGAACATTACCACAAAAGTTAAAAATCCGGGCAAACATCGATACAAACAACGTTTCTATCGCAAAAAAATATACGACTATCATTATAAAGAGTTTTTACTTTCAAAATGATCGAAGATATAGTTACAATGACTACAATAGCGAAAAGATCAAATTGACTTATTACTTTCCGCTTGTTTCGTGCTTTGTTAAGCGAAAACAATTATTCGGGTTTGCCGCCGAAAACCGATTGATGGCTTGGCTCAAAGCTTCCGCATCCATCCGACCGTCGTTCTCTTTGTCGCAGTATCTTCTCCAAAATACTCTAATAAATTCCACAAGCGTTTATTTTGTCATTATTATGAAACGTCATTCGTTAAAACTTTATTACGTCCTCTGGTTTGTTACCGTGCAATCTCGGGCCATTATTCATCAAAGATCCGATACCCAAAGAATTATAAATAATGGGTTTAAAAAATTGGAATACAAGTTCCCAAAATCGCTTGAAGTTTTGAGCCAAATAGGAACTCAAAACCCTATTTCCGACTCATGTATGGAATTAAACTTCCATCATGAATAAAAATTTACAAAAATTCTATAGGAAACTCGAAGCTCTTAATCATCGAGGAGGATATTGGGGGCATTTGACGTAGAGCCCCTTGAGTTCATGCTCTAGGGATGCATTTAGCCGTCGTGCTATATTGCGGCAAAAGTCTATATATTGCAGGATACCTTGCCTTCCTAGCAACCATTCAGTTTTTATCACAGCCTGATGGACATTCGATCGACCCATGTTTGGCATTTCATTTACAGGCGTTCTGTTAAATGGCATTTCATACGTAGCTCCAATAGATACAATGTTTGCTTGATGTGCTCAAATTTCGTTATCTTAATTAGAACTGGTAGCAAAACAACGTTTGATCCAGCAAGATTCATTCATTTAGTTTGGCCTATTTTTCACTTATTCCACTTTGTTTCTAACGACCCTTTATTTTCTTCCCTTTGAATTATTTTCAACTTGTTTCCATGTATCGGGCACTTTCATTACTTAAAGTCTACAAGATTCACGAGTGCAGGGAAGTCGAGAACCATCAGTTGATTGGTAGTCACGTACTTTCGTATTCGGCCTCATATACCAATGCTTCCCCTGCTGACTGCTGCGGAATCAAATTTTAAACTTACTCACCAAATAATAAAGCGCACTTACGTACTATCCGAGGCTTCAAATTCTTTTTGATCAGTAAAATTATTGTATTTTTATTTTCCGATAACTGTGTTTCTCTGAGCCACGACTATTTGATTAGGAAATTAAAAAAATATATATTGCAATAATTAAAAATAGGCTAGTAAAATGTCGCGGGTAAATTCGTTGCAACACTTACAACATCATTTGAGTGGCTCCAAAAATCAAATGTTCAAATATTCACGAAAACAAAAAATCTTAACCGTATTTCATTTGACCGGAATCGTCGGTTCAAATTAAAAGTGTGGCTTTAAAGATCTCTTTAAATGCAGAAACCTTTTCGACCCCGTTATGTCATTGCCGCTGAACTCGCTTTATACGCCTCGGTTTAATGCTCTCCTCTGGAAAGGAAGCTATTAAAAGTTTTGAATTTCTCTGAAGTTTAACGTTCCACGACCCTTATCAGATTTTAGATTTACAGGAAAATCATTGGTGAAAAATAGTTTGGTCATTTTGATCGCAAAGAATAAAAATGCATTGCAATTCCACTGTATACCCGCCAAAAATACAGGACTGGAATATTGTTAGTGTTCGATGCTCCTAGAAACAAAGCAATACACTCAAATTTCATTCGATATCGAGGAACGACATGTAATGATGTTTAAAAAATCATTATTGAAAAAGAAAAAAGAGGGAGAAAAAGCAACGATAATGAATGATTGAATGCGAAGACAGTGAAAATGGTCGATACATCGATTCTGTCGAAAAGCAGGACGAGAGGGTATTCTGTTGTGGACATGAGGTAGCTCTTGTGCTCATGATAGAACTCGACGTCTATGGGACAGTTCTGATATACGGATTAGTACGTTTCTCGTACCCACACGAGTTACGTGTGTGGGGTTCGTACGTCATAATCTTCCGGTTGGCATTTCTACTGTCCCGAGGCAAAACGGTTTTGGCTTTTCACGCGAGCCATTTCCCAATAGCACTCTTGGTTGATGATTTCCTGACAGGAATTGTTGGACGAAGCATCGACCGATTTCTCGCACAGTCAAGATATTAAGTTTATGGTGCGAGGCTGCTTCGACAAAGAAGGGAATATCCATCCCTCGTTAGCCAGGAGACCGGTCGAGCAAAATCGCCTCTTAGATGGGTGCCCGTCTGTCATACACCGACTTGAGTATCGATCGCTGAGGAAAAGACTGTTTTTAATGTTCTCAACCAACTTGAATCTCAGTCACAATATAACCGACTGTAGCAGTCCAGGTTTTTCGAAGTGTCTCTGTGTAACCCACACCGATACAGTAGTACTTTGAGAAAGATTGGCTGTGAACAAAATTCTGGGGGATTTCACAGGAACATAGGAAGATATTGACGTAGTGTCGAAATGATTGGATACATAAGGAAAAAAAAGTAAACTATTGATAATTCATATGAGTATTTGAACATTTCAATTCGACTTTCACGTGATCCTAGTATCGAAACGCAAAAGCTAAATTGAGATTACTGCCATCTTCAGCCACAACCCAAACAACTAATGTTTGAAAGCTTTTTCACCATGCATTTTCAAAGTTGACACTTTACCACTAACAACAATAAATTCCATGTATACTAAAAAACTACTGTTGTAGAGTAGAAACGGGGAACCACTTTGTGCATTATTTACAATGCAGTCTATAAATATTCATGAAAATGAAATGGGATTCTTCTTTTAAAACGAAGTTCCATTTTTTTTTCCTGAAAATTTATTTCGACCACACAGTCCAACATCCAGTCCCCCGACCCCAACCAATAGTCGGCCTTTCGCGACATTTTCGAGTGGTTGGAATTTTTTTCCGGCATTTTTGAACTCTGATCAGTCCATGGACAAAGTTCCAACTTGCTAACTGTTAGAACGACTGAGGAAAAAATCATCATTCGTCACGTGCTAAATCTTCTTTTAGCGGGGAAATTTTTGTCACGTGGTTGGTCTTTCATGTTTTCCGAAAGTTTATTGTTCCTGGGAGAGTTTGCATTATTGAAAAATGGATTTTTTGAAATCTCACATGAGAAAAAATGATGACGAAGGACGTTTTTTAACTTTATCATGTTCACTATTCAATCTTTTTGTAAGAATAGCTAAAGATTTTGGGTTTTCTCCTGTTTCTAAACTGAGTAAAAACCACCGTCGATTCAACAGCAACTGATGCTATCGAGAGATTTCATTAATTGGACTAAAGTGCTTTATTCGTTTAGAATAAATGTAAACGTATTTGTTCAATATTTTATAATATTGCAATGATGACATAATTTTGTTGACGTCTCGTATTGAGATATTTAATTAAACCACGTATTCTATGTCTTATGGTATATTCTAAAACGGTAATATTTTAGTTTCAATTTTTTTCGTGTGCACATTAATTACATGTCATGTACTGGTTCATAAAGCGAGGCAATGAACCAGATAAACACTTAGTAGAATAAAATGGAGAAACGACTGTAACCCCCTTTTGATTTTCGCTGTATTTCACTAATTGAATATCCCTGAACTGAGAGCACGCGTAATTCTTGTTCCGTCCTGGTTGGTTTAGCCTCGGAGGCACGTCCGGACGGTATTGTATTACAGGGTCAATATGCATCAAAGCTTCATGAGCGCATAATCAACATTGTAATTTTCCTCACCGCTGTTCAACAGACTTTGTTGATTCCTCCATATTTTCTGGTTCCTTCCATTCTAACGCTTTCTGCGTCGTGCGATGTTCTATTTCCATGTTATAATGTTGTTAGTTCCCAACACATGAAATAAATTCCTTTTAAAAATTAAAGCCTATGAAAATCCATTAAAAGGACTTGCATTGTACGATCTCACGATTTACCTCTTTCCATCCCCTCGAGAACGATTAAACTTTAATGAAGTTTCTGTTTCGCACGATGTGTCAGGCGAATATTAACGATCATATGACTCAGCCATTTATCACGCTATAGTATCATGTCCAACACTAATGAGACACGAGCTGTTAAACGGTTCATGAACTTTCTACGTTTATGAACAATCTCAACCTTAATTTCGTCAAAAACGCTTTATTTTTAAATATCCACAGCATGTAGAGAAAGGAGACGCTTTTAGGAAACATTAGTGACGGTCAAGACTCGATTTTTTAATAAACAAACACTGTCCGTTGTTTTAACCCCTAACAGTCGAATAAATTTCGCCCGCTCTACGAGGAAAAAAAACACACATAAGATCTTCAATTATTTGATTCTGTGATTGATTGGAGAAATATCTCCTGCATACCAAAAGCAGTGGTTAGTGTGATATCAGATATCAGAGCAGATATCAGTAAAACATGTGTGAATACATTATGCTTCACAAACATTATAATATAAATGGATTTTTTCTCACACGAGGAGCAGCAAATCATTAACCTTAAGTTGTTTTATTTTTACAAATAAATTCTCATTCTCGAGATCGGTAAGAAAGAATGTAATATTTCTAGCTTAACCATAAAATAATTTAGTCAACATAAAAACGTGGCAGTACCTGGTCCATATATTTGAAAAAATAATTAACAATCGTTGTTCGACGCTAACTAAATTCGATCATAGGGAATCCTATCGAATTGACGAACATGTCACTCAATGGGTCGTCCTGTTCATCCTAATTTGTATCCGCGACACTTTATCGAGTTTATTAACATATGCAGCACTTGATCAATGTTATCGCACATTTAGCTGTGGTCAGGACATGATCCAGCTTCCAAAATATTACCAAGTAGGCAATGATTTAGCCTTCCTCGATTTGATGAAAGCCGCTGCTGTACGACTACTGTTGTATTGTATTTCTCTTCGAGGGCTTTCCATTTGAATAATAACTTTCACAAAAAGAGATGGAAAATGACGAATTAGAAGAAGGTCTGGAATATTTTTGAAACCAAAATGATTGTCTAATCAATTATCCACTAATTTGTTTTTTGGATATTAATCGAATGATAGAAAGGTTGCGAATGGGATAATCGCAAAATATTTATATATTATAATACATATTTATAATATTATTTCATTGAAATCATTTTTGATTGTGTTACTGGAGAGCTTTCGTTATTTTGTACTGTTCACTCAAACAAAATTCACCCCCAATGACTCCACGCTTCGTTAACTATTCAGAAAAATATATATTTCCATTAAAATAAATTTGGATAATATGATATTCAAACATGATTCCATGGACATTTAGTTTATGCACCTTCTTTAATAATTTTCACAATCAGGGTGATTTCTCACAATATTATTTTAAATTGAGGCTACGTTAAAAAAAAAAAATGAAAAAAAATCAGACATACGAGCGTCAATTCTTTTTTCGGATAAATTATATTACCCAAAGGTCTTTGAATGGAGTGAAAATTCACCGAAAGCTGAAAGCGACACTGATATTCCATAGGGTTTCCTCGATCACAAAGCGTTTTGAATTATGTTCGCCCTTTCACTCTGTCATGTACATGAAAATTGCATCTTCGTGCCAAGAGACTTCGATATATCTTCTAAATACAAGAATATAAATTAGTTCGGTTTTCAAGAAGCGGGTTCACGAGTTTCTACAATTCCAAGCACCAATTCAGTGTCAAGTAAATGAATAAATAAATGAATATTCACAAAGAGCTAAAGAAAAAAGCTCGATTTTGATTGAGACTCAGCAAACAACTGTTATTAGTTTGATGCAAAATGAAAGGACTTTGCAGTAGCCTTTGAAGTCGAAATTGAGATATTTTTTCAACACATTAATTTATCAGATTGACTAAAGCCTATGTTGAGCGCTAAATTTGTCTTAAATTGCTGACTCACCTGCTTCAGAGATCACTTAAACGTAGACATGGTTATGTAAAATTACTTTGGTACGTGAAAGCCTATACCTGTGAAATATTTTCGTACGGTGTATTTGTGTGTATCCTTTCTACTCTCGCTCCTTCAAAGCTTTTGTTATATATTCTTAATGTCAAGCCCCGGCGTTACTCGCTGTTCGTAAGCACATTATTATATCTACCTGTAGTCAAGGAAATTGAATCGAGCTTTGGCGAAGTACTTTACTGAGCTTTTCATCCCTCATCACTCCTTCCATACTGCTTTACGAAGGTACGCTTCGAGATATCATCGTGACTTTGAAATTGTTATGTGCTCCCTCGTACAAAAAAAAAGTACATTAACATACAGGTCTCCTTTATTCAGAACCGGCGATCGATACGACGAAAAATTTTCTCGTGATAAAATTACCTTTGAGCGTGTCTGTCAGAATACCTGATTACAAATTCTTTCAAAATTGGACGAAATATCGTTGTTAATGCGACCCTATATAGGATATTAATTTAAAAAATTGTAATAATTCACCATATCTTAGTAATTTTTAGTCGACTAAAAGAAAGTTTTTATTTCCGTACTTTGATTATTTTCTTCTTGAATTGAGACTATTTTGTGCTGGTGAACCAAGCAATCGAGGAAATATATTGGATCCTAAATCTTGCCATTTTTAACATTATTTTCGAGCTTCCCTTCTAAAGTAATCCAAAAAAATATGCTCAATAGATAATTATAAATAACAAGATTTCCAAACTTTTCATTGACTCGCGAATATAGCCGCACGTTTTTGTTTGATTCACAACTGAAACGCATTTTTTTTTCTTTTCCGGTACAAACAATTCATCGGTATCTTAAGCAGTCTGTAAACAATTCTAATTCATGAGCTTCATTTCTGTCGGGGATTCATCGATATCGTTTCCGTGATTCTCGAGTGAGTGGCAGCTTAACCCATTTCCGATGCATTACACATTTATCTTCACAGAAATATACAAACTGTAGGACAAAAAGACAATTTAGAAAAGGTTGACAATCGTAATATAGAAAACTGAACCATGTCGAGCGAGGTGTTTTCGGGAGTAAATGCGGTGTCGTGAGCTATACATTGAGCTTTTTTCACACTAGTACAGGAAAGTGAGCATCGTTAGAATATAAACTAAAAATAAACCCACACCATGCAGTAATCGTGGAATCGTACTTTTGGGAAAAGTGTTGAGAAAATTATTTCTCTAGTTTTGTTTGTTTTATCGGTGAAATGTTTATTCTGTCATAAATTCTTTTTTTCGTTTTCATTAGATTGAAAAAAAAAAAAAGAAAAAAATTGTGGCAGTAATGGAACATGAAAATAAATCGCACTCAACAGTTCCGGTTTCTTTCTTACCGTGAATGGTGCCCCAAAAAACTTTAATCAGAATAATGGATCTCCATAAAGTTGACAAGGACATTTCTAGACAATGAATAATGACGCGCAGATCAATTCCGCCTTTTCTTTGTTCGTCGATGAGTCAATTGACGCTTGCCGTAGTTTTTTCTGTCGTCGAAGAACATTAAGGCAATGTGTGCCGTTCGTAAAAATCTTGTATCCAACTTTTCTTCTAAATGGATTATATTTTGAGCAAATAAAGAAAAGCACTTCGTTCGTTTTTCAACAAAGCCTGAGGCGATTCTTTTCTTTTTTATTTCGAAATGGATGTTGTATAGGAGAAAACTTGGAAATGTGAAAACAGTTATCGCTCTTTCGCACTGATGGCTACTCTGTTTTCATTTTAATCTCCATAATGGCACATTTATCTAGAATTTTCCTCAAATAATCTGTATTATTCAACGGATTTAAAAAAAAAAAAATCACATGAAGATAAATAGAACTCAAAGATTACTGTTACGGAACAGAAACATGGGGGTTGTTTGAGTTGTGGATAATTGTTAAAATGTAAAACATAGATTTTCATCGAAATAAAATGAAGCTTTGTGGGCATAAAAGACATTTCGTATTATTTTCATGAAAATTTACATTTAGCAGAACAAAAATAAAACAAAACACACGCTTTTGTTGTTCCCTATTTCTAGTCGGTTCTGATAATTTTTCGGTTCTAATTCTCAATGTGCACGGATGTATATGTTCCTTAAAGTACATTCTTTCCCATGCATAAGTTTTCAATGATAACAAAAATGTACCTTGAAGGGCGATTTATGAAAAATTGGATGCACTTTTTAATGGATTAGGAGTTGAGTGTGTTGCAACGTGTTATAATAACCTGGGAAAATATGAATAATGAATCTTACGAAACCATTAGAGTAATAACCTTCAAAATAATAATCTTGATTAGCTTGATTTTCAGACATAACAGCAAAGTTTTGTTATGAAATATTTCATTCTTTGCTGATCGAACAATAAGCTCCAAGATTGAAACATTGAATCTTGAAAAAAATTCTATCCGACGAATTTTTAAAGAATCTCTTGATAATCAAAATGAGCGGTAGTGGTTTGAAATCTGTTCAGAAGTTTCTTAAATTCAACGTCATTAATATTTTCCTATTTTATTGAAACAGGCCTTAATACATATCCACATTCGTTTCTTTTTTCATTTACTCTTTCCATAAGCCGCTGATGAAAAAAAAATGAAATAAACATCCTTGGCACGAGATATTAGTCATATTTTATTGCTTATACTTCAAATAATTGACAAAATTTTACACATAAGATTGGTTGGATCTTTCATTAATAAATCTGATACGAATGAAACGTTTATTTCAGAGACTACGAGAGTAGCAATATCTTGGATAATCTGCTATCGCGAATGGAACAATACGCAAACAACTTGGAAACTCTTGTTGCCGAACGAACAGCTGATTATCTTGAGGAAAAGCGCAAGTGTGAAGAGTTGCTGTATCAGCTTTTGCCCAAGTAAGAATACTTTCGTAAAATACCACAGTTTATTCCAATCTCGTAATACTGTCCTGTGAATACAGTAAATAATGTTGAATACAATACTCGCAAACACTATTTTCATTTTCCTTCAAAACTGAAAATCCTGTTGGCAGCGAAAAATCAACTGCTTAGATAAATCTCCCAGAAATTATGCGACAAAATCTTCGCTTGCACACTTACTTTCCTGAATATTTTCAAACTGCACAATGTATCTGAACGATTGTTCATCATTACAGAAAGAATCTTGAATGATGATCTACATATAATCATCATTTTAGCTTTGTTCTACTCAAAAAACAGCGATGCAAATAACCATTTTATACTTTTATCGAGGTTTGTGACTCCTCAGAGCGGCATTTAGAGTCGTTACAGTTCTTAAGTAAATACTTGTGTGCTTCTGATACCAGTAGCATTCAATCAAAGTGAAGAAAATCTAACATCTATGGACAATCAATATGTCCATAATGTGCAACTTGAAAATGATAACACACAGAAAAGATGAATATTGTAGTTTCAGCACTTTATTGAGTGTGCTGACGTTTCAGTTATTGATGAGACGGGCAGATTTTTTCGTCGCAGAAATAGGGTGTGACCTCGCTTTCCCTCCGAGTAAATATTCGTTTTTGACATATCTCCTTTAATCTTGTCTCGGCAAGGAAGCGACTTTTCATGCACGATGACACGAGTCAAAGACGGAACGATTACATAAAATCTTTCAAACCCTCAGTTCTATCCGTAAACTTGTTAGTTTCTCGTCCCCATTTAGTTACTTTTTTTATTCTCAGAATAGACTGTCGATAGTTATCAACTTGCAACAGTTACGCAGCGTGCTTACGTATCTTTGACGTTGATGAGATTCAAGAAAATAACATCCACACGATCCCTCGTGATGTCACTCCACCGCGCAATCCTCTTGCAATATTTTATTTATTATCTTTACGACGGAAATTGAAAGATTTTTTCATACAAGCCGCTGCAGTTGCCGGACCAGTATCACAAGCGAAATATCCCCTAGCCACGTCTTGGCTATTGCATTGAAAATTGCTTTTTTTTCCTCGAATGCTTTCTTTCATAAGGATCTGTCATTGTGCTTTATTGTTAACATTTTTTATCGGATCTCATTTCAATATTCAATACAAGAAATAAAATAAGCAGCCTGGTACTTTTTCCATAAAATTTTTGCTCCGCGTATGATTTTCGTTTCTATTGAGCTGAAGATATTCCTAAGTGTGTCACACACGAAACTACACTAGATAATTCATTAGATTTGATAAAACAGAGTCATTTATTAAAATCTCAAGTTTAGTCTAACTGCGACAAAAAACTGTATCATTTCAGATCCGTGGCCTCACAATTGATCTTAGGCCAAAGTGTAATAGCCGAAACTTACGATCAGGTGACAATCTACTTTAGTGATATCGTCGGTTTTACGAGCTTATCGGCAGAAAGTACGCCCCTCCAAGTCGTCGATTTACTAAACGATCTCTACACGTGTTTCGACTCGATCATCGAAAACTTCGACGTTTACAAGGTGAGATTTTGTTTACTTTAATATTCATTCTAATATGTGACTTTGATTGATCTTGAACTGAATGTAATCGTCCAATTTGGAAATTTGGAAACTCTCCAATTTGGAGAGTTTTGTTTTCAATGAAAAATGTTCAAGTTTCAGCATTAATAGCAGAGAAAAATGGAATTTTTTCCCACCAAAGGTGATACGATAACAAATATGATGGTTGAGATCCAAATATGGAAATTAGAACCTTTTTTTACTGAAATATTTGACGTCATACTCGGTTGAACCTCCCACAACATCACCAGAACTTTCTTCTGCACAATACGCACACGTGAGCGTGTGCGTATTTTGAGGTGCGTGAGAAGTGATTCTTGGCGTTCTAGACGAAAATCCAAACAATTTTTTCCTTCTCCTTTCATTCGAGTCCAGAAAGGATAATGCATTTGATTACGTTGAATCAATTAGGAAAAATAACTTGAGAATTTTAGTGACGAAAAGATTTTTGAAAATGGTTATTAATCTACCGAAATACTATTTAGAGAAATTTGTGCCTCTTTGACAATAAATAATCAAGGAATTCAAGGTGTTCCTCAATTTTTTATAAACAATCCACTAATTCTTCTTTTAAAATTATAATATATAATTTTTTTTAATTTTTATCATATAAAAAGAAATATTTGAATGCCTCAATGATTTTTGCTATTAGCTGTAAATTTATTTTCGTCGTACCTGGTGAAGCACATCAGATGCAATAGATAAGCTTACAGTCCTGAGGTCTATCTCTCGGCTACGGTTATAACATCATAAAAGTGTTCCTCGCTTGGCGTTGAGCTGGAACTTTTCCTTCCCTGGCAACGACGAGACGCGATCGTTATCGTCCCAGGCTATCATTATTATCCTCAATTATTACGCAATAATGAACTTTTGATTACACGCCTTACACGAGGATAATATTTTAGAAACAAACTTTGTTTAATTATAAATATGTTAATGGTTTAACATCGTGAGAAACTATGTTTAATATACATATAGACAAGTGGAAACATAAGCATAAATTTGGAAGAGAGAACACGTTATTTTCCTAGTCCGTACGAAAACAGCTGTACAGCCGATGTCATAAACCAGATCAAAATACATGTGACACTTGGTAAACGTTTGTAAATACATATTGATATTCTTATTGCGTAAATGACTTTTTTTTTTTTTTTGAACAAACTTTTATATCTATGAAACCATAAACTATAGACATCAAGTTTTTTTTGTTTAATTCATGGAAAATTTATTGTGCTTGTAAGGTGATTTTTTTCACATCGGTATCGAAGTAAGGAAAAAAACAAACATCTGATAGTGTCCTTCTCGGTGCGACTTTGCTCGATATATGAACGGAAAACTCTTTTGCTACGCAAAGATGGTCCGATGACCTATTTGTAGCTCCGATATCGACGAATCCGCCAAAAGCGACCCAATGCTCGTGTCATCGCCTGTTTTTTCGACCCTCTTGCCCGAAGAACGGCCCAGTCTCGAGTCGTGCTTAATCATCCCTTCTGATTTTTTTTTCTTCGTCTTACGCAACTCCCTCGGCGGAAATGGGGGGAGTTTCCTTCTTTCATACGCGCGTAACCGTCGAAAAATCTCTCGGTACGATTCTCCGTCGTTAGAGATAAATGATGGCGAGCTCATCGAGTATCTTCGGAATATCGCACAGCTTTAAACACGAACGAGAATAAAAACTCATGAAAATACAAAAACTCAGTTGTATCGCTACAATGGAAAAACAATAATTTCAATCCCTTAAATTTCATTCAGATTTCATTCTATTTCGGATTTATGAACGTATTTCGTAGTTTAATCGAAGTACTTGGTCTAAAAACCCAAATGAACTTTATTCAATAAACTTTTCGGTCATTTTACGTGCAACGATTTCGTGAAAAACGATTGGCCTGTGACAAAAATTGAATATGTTGATTTGTCTAATCATTCAGAAGTTCAATAAAAAAAATCCGATTAATAATCGTTTTTTCGTATACGTAAAGTACGTATTTTCCTCGTAGCATAACTTATTTGGAGCGTGAATTATTTTTTTTATTTCTATCTCGAATTAAACATCGTTGTTAAAATATATTCCATAATGTGCTCCTGCTGTTTTTATAAACTGTACAACGAATGGTGTGTACCTCAATTTCGAACTAAAATATCTACAGAGTGAACCGCTTTTCGCCGCAGCATTCATGCAGAAGTATACCAATAACAATAATAATAGTAACATTTGTGATAATTTTGGTGACGAAAAAATCTTTTTAAGAGATGTAGTGGCGTTTCTTATTATTCAAATGGGGTCAACTATCCAAGAGTACCTGACGCAGGCTTAAAAATCGATCGAAACGAGCGAGAAAAAGCAAAAGAGACGGGGTTACACGTGCAGGGTTCGCGCTTCATAATTTTCTACTCTTTTTCTTATTACTTTCCTCTCTTTCTTTTTCTTTCTCACTCACTCCTTTTTTATGCCATTTTCTCCGTTTCTGGTATCTTTGTTTCTTTTTAATTTTCTATATCACATTGCCATGCTCTTTGTTCACTTTGCTGCCTCTCCGTCTCTTTGTCTTTATCTTGCTATTTCTATTTTTTTCTTCGATCTCTCTTTCTCTCTTTCTGTATCTCTTCTTCACCGTTTCTCTAATGATTGTGAAGAAGGCTCAATGACCGTGTGTGCGGTACAAAGAAACCGCGTATTCGATTTCATCGATGCTATTCCTGAAGTAAGACAAAAACATAAATCTAAAAGTTAAAACCATTATTTGCATAGTAGGGCGCTTTGTACTGTGTTCGAAGTCAACTGTTTATTTAATTGAATCAATATACCATTACATAACTTCATAGAGTAATGTTGAAACGACGGAACCGAGGAAAACATTGTTTTTCGATCTAAAAACCTTTTTGATAATGTTTTGTCTGACTCCTCGAGATAACACTATTAGATCTTTCTCGCAATTTGAAATTCTAATTGTACTCTGGGAGACTGCATATTTTATACGATGAAATTCAGAATGTAAATTTTACTCACTACTCCGTGTCTTGGGAAGTTCCAGATCTTCCCAATTTTTCTTCTTTAAACTTGATCTACTTTGAAAGGGAATGAAGACTTTGGAAAAAACAAATACACTTTTGAAAAACACAGACATTATTTTAAAAAATATCGATATTTTCAACTCAACAAGTTTTCATGAAATACAATTACAGCGAAAATTACCTAAATATCGTGTCCATAAGATAGAGACATGAATCAGATTTACGTAAGTCTAAATTCAACGGCAAGAATAAACTCAAAATAATATAATCAGAAAATAAATACTAAGAATATTTGAAATTTAACGTTAAAAAAATCTACTGAAACGTACAATGAAAGCTTTTTTTAATTCATTCAAGAGCATTAATTGTTCGTTCATCTCGTCGGTAACTCGTAAACGAGATGGGTTTAAAAAATGTAAACTGTCATTTCAATTCGCGGGACGAGATCTTAAAATGTAAATTATGTATGAGTGATTCAATGGCACCCCTCAGATGGGGGCCAATTCAACCTTTTTTCCTTTTTATAAAAACCGCTACTAAAGCTCGGGGATTTTATTGACTTAGGACGTAAAGCTTTGACTTTGACATTTCCTTGTGGAGGATGGACGTTTGTGCTTTCTATTGAAATCTTTTTTCTCCTGTCTACAAGAGACCCCAGTTTCGTCTCGTTATCAGTCAGAAAAAGCGCGCTCGTGAATGCCTTAAACCGTGCCCTTGACCGAAAAATGTTAGCATTACTGGCTCCTCGTAACGCGTGTTTGTTAAAAAAAAAAAAAAAAAAAAAAACATGAAAACGACGATTAATTTAAAGAAAAAGAAAACATCAGACCAACTTTTTTCATACCTCGCTCGGAATTATTGAAGCTTCGCAGACAATTATTTATCGAATGAATAAATAATGAATTTTAACGCGAATTAAGTCGGCAGTAAGCAGCAATTAGAAAATGATAAAACATTATTTCTTCCATTAAAAAACGAAATGATCATTATTCTTCGTTATTGTGCCCTCAATTGCTTTTCTTCGATGTTCGAACAACAAAAAATAACTTTTGAGCTTCCCTGATCTTTTTACGACTGCGTGCTTTCGGTTCTAACATAAATCTCTCCGTATCCATTTCCTGCTATTTTTGTGATAAAGAGAAATCACGGGCTTAGCACTGCCTGTATTTTGATGTTCAATGTCGTTTTATTGGTCCATTTCCTTGATTTTATTTTACTAGGTCGAAACGATAGGAGATGCTTATATGGTGGTTTCGGGGTTACCAATGAGGAATGGCATGAACCACGCCAGAGAAATTGCCCGAATGGGACTTGCGCTGAGAGAGACTGTCATGACATTTAGCATTCGTCACAGGCCGACCGAGCAACTCAAACTTCGCATTGGCATGCATTCCGGTAAGTTTCATTCTTCTGTTCAGTTTAGCATTTCTTTGTTTTTATGAATATTTAAATCATTTAATACACTTTTTCGACTCATTTACATTTGGCCACAGCATTAAGACACTGGGTCGATTTGATCCAGAGTTTACTTTATCTGTCCGTCATCAGCAGCCTTTTAGTGTCGTTTTTATTGAAAAAACATCAGGATCAGAATCAAAATCGATTAAAAAAACTTGTATTATGAGGCGATTTCCAAAAAAGTATTTACTTAAACAATGAGTAAACTTGTCTTCATTTTGAGAAGGAAAATCGTTAATTCTAGTGAAGAATCGCTGGTGGTTTTCAAAAGCATTTCTGGGTTAGGAATAATTCACGCTGCGAGTCACTATTTTGGATTTCCCCGAACAAGTATTCACTACTTTTGGTTGACGTTGAACCATTTGAAAATGTGAAGCAATTTGTCTCCGTTGGGGGTTGACTCAACCGAACTTTCAATTAATCGTGTCTATCAAGCTGCTCCCTTATAAGGTTTCTTTTTTTGCCGCTATCATTTATCTTTTTTTTCGCTCAGCTTTTCTTTTTCCATTTTATTACAATTTGACAGTAACCTGGTGGGATTTTTTCTGGATCCCTGCCTGATGAAATATCTAACAAAGTTATCCATCAATGAATTCTCTTTGGGATGCGAATTTTACTTCCTTGAAAAAAATTCCAAAGTACAGCGGAGTGAAATTGAATAATATTTGTTTTTAGTGTAAAAACAAAATTAGCTTCAAAATTGTCC
Organism: Campoletis sonorensis; assembly: GCA_013761285.1. Taxonomy (NCBI): domain Eukaryota; kingdom Metazoa; phylum Arthropoda; class Insecta; order Hymenoptera; family Ichneumonidae; genus Campoletis; species Campoletis sonorensis. Next base: position 1,703,200 of record JACEOJ010000111.1, read on the forward strand.
TGGAAGTACCCGAACAAATAATCAGTGACGAAGAAATTTTTCACAAATTCTAACAGCGTGATAGAAAAAAATTGTTGCTCAATACTAAATCCGGGAAAACGAAATCTCCTTCTTTCGTTTACTGTCAGAATCACGGATCATTCGATATAACTGTTTTTAGTGGATGAAGAATTTAGTTTAAGTTTTTTTTCTGCGCCGAACATCCTACTGCGCAGACGTCAACTCGCGGGTTAATTAGTTTTTTGATTGGATCTTGGTACGAGATTGATTCGCCAGAGGCATTGCGTTTATCTAGCCTGGGTGCAAATAGTCCGATATAGCATCCTCCTGCCAGCTTATGCTCTCCGTGCAAACTGGTTAATCACTCTCTATCACTTCCCTGGAGAGGCTGTGGACAGACTTCTCCCATATTGCGTTGGAGCTTAAATTTATCGATTCAACAAGACCAAAGTTAGGTTGAAATTTTCAGTTTTTAACACCTATTGAAAAGAACCGACAAAGCTACAGCTTTCGTTCAGTCTGAACTCATCATTGATCAAGTGCGATCTGATTAAGGGTGTATGAGACCTTCGTTAATCAATACAGAAAAATTGATCCCTTGGGGCACCTTGTTTTTATAATATTAGATCAGAAAAATGAATATTCGCAATAAATGAAAAAACTTCTATTATAATTTAAACAGTGCGGCAAATTCCAAAGATTTTTTTGTTTATATCTTGGGTCTTGCGATTTGTTTCTAAACATTTTCGATCCTCGTCGTTATACTGTCCCTACGCCTCTGAAAAGGTTAGAAAAACGTTAAAACTTTTGCAGTTCCTTCACTCTCTTATATTTGAATCTTTTTTTTTCAATCACATTTATTCAATGCTCCAAGAATGCATTCAGAGTAGAGAAACGTTAAGAATTAAACGATGGATCCTACGCCAGAGTAATTAGTTGCCCCACAGAAATTTTAAATGTCCTTCTTTAAAAAAAACTTCTTTTCAACTCATCGTTTTTTAGAGTTTCCCTAATCATTTTACATTATTCCCTTGGTTATGAAAAAAATCGAGAGAATCGTTTAAAATAAACTTCATTATTATCGCAAACGAACAACATTTTAGGCCGAAGACAAAAAATTAGGCAATTGGTTACACTACTGTGATGTCTACATTTGAAAAAATTCATTGTAGGTTGCCAGGGTTAAAGTTCTGTACTATAAAAATAAATTGAAAATCGCGATCGTATCCAAACGTTTGAAAATTGCAAAAATGCTCACAAAAGGAATTCATACCATTGATTTATAATGTATATTATAATAACGAGTTGAAGTTCAAAAATAACGGGATCCGCTTTATTCTCGAGTACAGATACGATGCGCTACTTACCTTTCAACTGTTGAACTTATTTCTTTTAATAATTGACGTCAAGATCACTGACGCGTCTCTAAATATTTCAACTCGATCCTGAAACTAAATTACAGCCTTTTTTCAAACCTCAATTTTCCCATCGTTAGTTCGAAGGCCAATTCAAATGTGAAAAAATCTGTATTTCAACCTACATTTTTATCGCATTTAAATGTTGTGCATGCCTAAGGGTGTTTCGATCTCGAGTCGGTACGAGTCTGTAATTTATGCAGGCAAATATGAGCACGTACACGGTGATATATCGATGTTTCAGGACCTTGCGTGGCTGGCGTCGTTGGCCTGAAAATGCCGAGGTACTGCCTCTTCGGGGACACGGTCAACACCGCATCGAGAATGGAGAGCAACGGTGAAGGTAAAATCCAATCCTAGATTTCTCCAGACAAAAGCGTAGCGAATAAACAAGGGGTGAAAAAAATGACAAAAACGGGAAGGCAGGAAGTGAGGAGGGGTGCAAAAAAGGGGCAAAAACACAGCATGTTTTTCCTTTTTCTTTCCCTTGTCAACGAGTTTTTTCACGTGTGCTTTTCGTATCGTATTATCGCGTGCTTTGAATAACGCACAACAGCATTGGAATTCGTGCCTATCGTGTGAAATTCATAGAAACACATGTACAGGATGTCGCAGAAGTTGCTTTGAAATTAACGAAAATAATTTGATTGGAGAATTCTAAAATGAAAAACCCTTTGATTCTCGTTTTTCAATTTTGAATTCAACTTTTCGGATACCATGTAAATGTTAAACAAAATTCAACAATCTAAAAAGTGATTGAAAGTCTCGTATGACCAATAAAAAGGACATTTTTGGGGGAAGAAAAAGGATAATCGAATACATACCAAAGCGTTTAAGGGTACGCAGGATGCATAAATATGTCCAAATGTGGGGTCTTAAAAATATTTACGACCTTCAAGATACATGATATTTCCTTACCTTCTGAATCATGAATTTGTGCGGTGTCGAAGTTTTTTTCGCGGTATTTCGACAAATAAGGTACAGATCGGTATTTGAGGTGAAAAATCGCATTTAAGAATTTTCTGTCAGCACAAGATATCTCATAAATTTCATGTTTTTCCAGCTTTGAAAATCCACGTTAGTCCTACAACCAAAGAAATTTTGGATACGTTCGGAACTTTCGACTTACGATGCAGAGGAGAGGTCACACTAAAGGTCAGAACTTTTCCCACATTAACTTTAATATGTGATCATTTATGATTTATTATTTGAACGTTTTTTATGTCCAATTTATTTGATGACCGACAACTGAAAGTTCCGAATAACAGTTTTCTTATAAGTCATCATGAGACGAGAGTCGATGTCGCGAAAAATCTCTGTCCCTATTCTCTAAGATATTTCACGTTCAGAAGGGATTGACAGCTCATTTTAGAGCCAAAAGCTTCTGTTTGGATAACAGTATTGCTTTGTAATCCCCGAAGCTTCATGAATTGGTAAATTCATTAACGGGAAACTAAAACAAAGCACGAATGAGACCTCGTGATTGACAAAACAAAGGAATAGAGAGGGATAGGGCGGAAGAACGAACTATGATCTGGCTATATCACCAGCTGCGTTCCATTTTGCCGATGGCAGTTTCCTGAACAAGCGCCCTTTGATCTTACATGTACTTCACAAAGGTTGGGACATAGCAGGATTCACAAGCAGTGATAAACCAATTACTGATACCGTGAACAATCAAAAGCTAACGTGACATTAGTGCGAATCCTCATCTCCAAGTCTCTCTGTTTTTACCAGGTCCCTTTAGACATTTTTTTCTTCCATTTTGCAACTTTTCTCCAAGGCTCTCTGTTTTTACCAGATCCCTTTAGAAATTTTGTTCTCCCATTTTGCAACTTTTCGTTCCAAAGTCCGAAGCTGGTCTGAAAATGTAATCGATCTTTTTTTTTTAGAGATAATATAATTATTATCCTGCTCTATCGTTTTCATCAGATTGAAATATCGAATATCTACTAGGCACGCTAATGAATTATTGGCTTTTATCCACAATTGATGTCATCAGAGCCTTTTCGTAATATTAATTTAATCATTTCGAAATGTTGAAAAAAAAACGATACACGGATTTAAAGCAACTTTAATAAAAGGCAGAAGATTAGATTTAAAGAAATTTCCATCGGAATTGGAGCTTCCGTAAAAATGGAAGAAATATTTTACCTCGTTTTTTTGAATAACAGGGTAAAGGAAAAATGACGACCTACTGGTTGGTTGGTGAGAAACCGATATATAACAACGTCCAACGGATAAACGTGACGAGCGATGAGCAACCAATAATGTCGTCGGGTCAACGTCAAGCTTCATTGATACAACAGCAGCTATGTACGTCACAGAATTCAAATCAGGGTTGTAACCCCCGCGGTTTAATGACCGGTAATGGTGCACCTCCTGGACACAATTTGGCTAATAATTCGGCGTGTATTTCGCCCTCGCATCAGAGAATTCCCGAGACCGGGGTAAGCGGAAATGCAGTGCATCAGATTCATCAAAGTGACAATGTCCCGAATCGTGCGGACACTGGTCCAAACGCACCTCTTTTGTTGCCCGCTGGTTCGATTCCCCGGGCTTAGCTCCCTATCGACTCTCAATCAAAATCCTCCGGCACTTGAAAAGTTGCGACAAAAAATTCAACAATTTTCTCCATACTCATTTCGTAGAATAGACGCAGCACTTTTTGCTCCTGAGATAATTAACGCGATCTGGTTTAGTCAGGCTGATGATTTATCTTTCCAAACATTTTCACGAACGTTTAATTTGTTAACAAAATGGGAAGACCCAATTCCACGTGTGTTTACAAAACATAAAAATATTTCCATCAACGCATTCGTAACCAAAAAAATTATCGAGTAGGTGGTGCCAATTCCTGAAAGAATTATTCAATTGATTGCGTTTCCAAAATATTCATTGTCAGTTGCTGGGAAATAAAAATACTTGGAACAGAACATCTACCGGATCGTATTAATTAGCTCAAGATTCAAGTCCCATGTGACATAAACACGAATAGGACCTTCCCCGCTACTTCTTTTTTTCATCCCACAATATAAATTTAAAAAAATGAAAAAAAACAATGCACGATTAGTAACATTAGAATACGTATTTATTTCTTATATCCTGGCCTACGGCATTTTATTATTTAATCGAAAATTCTCCTTTCTTCGTGCTCTCATCTCCATAAAAAAAGCTCACTTTGCAGGGTGAACGTATGCGAGAATGAAAATAAATGTCTGTATATATGTGTATATACAGAGTGTCGCGAAAATCGTGTCAGGGTTTGTAGTAGATGGGTCGTAAAACTTTATGAAGAGATGTCCTTGGTTATTTTTGATCGCCGGATTGGCTACATATAATTAATCGAGATCCAAGCAAGGATGCACCAGATATGAAAATACTTGAAAATACTTCTCTCGAAAATTTCACGATCTATTTACCTTGTAAAGATCATTTGCGATTTTCAAGATAAGCTGCATATACACAGGGTGTTTCAAAAGTCACACGAATATAAATATATTTCACGTAATTTTTTCGAAGTGTGAAGACGAAAAGTAAAGCCAGTCTGAGCTTTTTTGGCCCGAGGAAAGCGATCATTTTTCACAAGTTTATAACGGAACCAATGTTATAAACGGAGCGAGCCAAATCATTGTTGCACAAATACGTTCTTTTTTCTCATTTTGTTATCGTTGCTGTTTTCATCGCGTTATTATTGAAGTTTACAATCTATTAATGAGATGCAGGTCCGCTATAACAATGCATTCACACAGTATTATGAATAAATGATAATAAAAATATTTTAAAAAAACATTTACAAATAAGTAACACAAAAGACTCGCATATCTCGTGGACACGATGGTGAAATCAATTCTTCTTCGCTGACTCACACAACCACACACACACACACACACACACACACATACACGGGCAGAACAAACTTCGTAGTGAGATTAACTTTGATTATATCGCTCTCATACTAACGTTACCATTCTACGATAATTTAATGGAGACCGCGATTGACTCACGAAATTTTTCGTTTTAAGTTTTGAGGAGGAACAAAATGGAATTGCGTCTGTTACGAGTGAAGAAACCAATGGGTTTGATTACCATAAGAAAATACGAGTTTTAATGTGTTAGACCTGAGGACAAGAAATATTTTAAAACAAACGACATACTCTTGAAACATTTTTTGAACGATAATTATCAGTATATTCAACTTATTTTAATTTATCTCAATACTAAATTGAATTATGGAATACTTGTCATTGTTAAAATCCAATTGGTTTATTCCGTGAGAGAGAAACGTTCCAATTTTTTCGACTTTTGTTATAGGAATTGAATGAAATTTTAATATATGTTAAATTCATCGAGATTCATCAGCTTCCGTGAATTATTCATAATAAACTTGTACATGGACTTTTCCCAAATAGATTTTACGCAACGTTTATTGTTATTATTATTATTATTATTATTATTATTACTATTATTGTGATGATTAATCACTTATATAGAATATGCATATGAATGAATACATGAATGGAATAATACAGATTAGAAAGTATAAATAAAGAAATATCTACACACACACACTTATACATGTATATATGTTTATGTATAAATAAATACGTGAAGGTATATAAATGTATAATGTATTATAGAGAAATATTAAATAAAGATCGATGTATTATATTGACTGTTAGATATCGAGGCTGGGCCTCTTTTGAGTGCAGTGCAATTGCATGTATCTCGTATGTCCAAAGAATTGTGTGCGAATGTCTCGTGAGATCCATCTCATACTTATAAAATAAGAAACTAGAGGCGTAGGCTGTATGTATGAATGTAGAGAATTTCATCGGTGAATATGCATAAAGAATAAATGAGCGAGTAATGAAAGAATGAATAACTAAAAAAGAAAAAAATATGCCGATGAAGTCACGAATGATTGGAAAAAGTGTAAAGAACTTAAAAATGTTCTATTTATGTCGAACATACACAAAACTCTTTTAACGATGTATAACGATGAATATTACGAAAAATAAAGATTAATTGTTTTCGAATATTGCAATATTTGTTGGCGTTCATGAGTTGAAGTTGGTGCGATTTCAAATATCGTCATTCAAAAAATTGCATTCGCAAATATCCAATCCAGGTAAGTGCTTACCCTCGTATAAATACCCGGATGTCCGGGCTCTCCGCAACGTATACCCCATGATACTATCCCGATATTTACCCATCTTCCATTGCCCAACCGATGAAGCAAAGGTCCACCGGAATCACCCTATAACATGAAAAAATCATGCGGCAACCTTCATACATTACTCGTTCTTCTGTCTCCGAAGAAGTTTGTGAAAAATTCAATTCATTCGATTGAATCGATCTTTTATCAAACTAGGGTCACCGCGCGCGCAAGCGACCGCTTGTCTTTAATTGTTTCATACCTTTTTAATAACAATATTACTTTTGCTAAATTTCTCAATCACTTCACTCCTGTCGCTAAATAAATTGATCTGACGCTATCGCTTCTCTAAATAAATTTCTCTGATGCGATCGCGATGTGTTGCAGGTGCTCCCTCCTCTTTTCTACGATCTGAAATACGCACATGAACGAACTCCGAGAACGTCATCGACAACCAAATAAAATACGTCTATAGCAGCTTCGGAAACGACTCGCACTTCGAAATTACGTGACGACTCTTCTTTTATGAGAGGATTTGCTGTTGATTCACGATTTCAGGGAACCCTCCGAGCCATAGTAGAACTTTACACCCATAAGCATCCATCTATTTTTTTCACATTATTTTCTTTTATTCAAAAACTACTATTTCAATATCAAATACCAGATTTTTCGGTTTCAGATGCCGCCTGGAAGATTCACAAATGTAATAATATCATATACGATCATGCTTACATCGGAACACATAAATAGTCGAATTCCATAGTTCTTCGTGAAAAAAAATATCGATTTCAATGTTGTAATCGGCGTCATGAGAAACCTCCAAGCAAAAATGTGTGGCTCGAAGGGTTTATTATAAGACTACAGGGCGATGAATTTTTACTATCTAACATTTTGCAATTCAAATCTCAAACACATTAAGAACTTGAAATCCTATTTGATAAAAAAAAAAAACGAATTTCAAAAGCTGCTGAATTGAGTTTTCATCACTGCTTGTAGTACAAAACTGAATGTATTAATTTTTTCATTTCACACGTTACGGTTCACAGTGGCAAACTACAGGGTTGAGGAAATTATAAATTGAACGTAAAGTAACTTATTAATGAACATTCCTTTCAGTTTTTCTAGGCTTCATTAATAAAAACGTACCTGGCAAGCATCTCGTCCTCCTTCGTAAGCTCCAGCGCACATGACACTATCCGGGATGGGGTGAGAAAATCTGCTAACACAGAGCCTTTGGGGCCACACCGGAACTTGTACTTCCATCAGCACGTTGCTGGCTACTCCACCGTAACGTTGTGTACCCCAACCTTTTATGAAATTACATCACGATAATAATTACCATTTAGTTTAGGATAAAAAGTAGCCCAAAAAATATTTCAACTGATTTTAATTATATCGTCTTGTGCCCTGATTGAAAAAAAAAATACTAATATTATCTTGGCACTTGATTACATATAAAATATCACCATATTTATTTCAACAAATTATCTCCATCGACACATTCAATGGTACGTAGACGAAATATTACTATTTTTAATGTAATCATTTATCAATTCGTTCCTGAAACAACCATTTTCCTATCATTTGAATACTTAATAGGTTAGAAATTGGACGAGAGGGTTTAGTCAAAGAAGACGAATTAAATTAATGGACAAACGAATAATAGGAGATGAGTGTAATTAGACGGGAATGTATCGAATATCTGAGGTATTAAATTCCACAGATTTCTCGATAGCACTATTCCAATAATGATTCACGGTCTACCAGAGTACACTTCGTGAACCACAGAACTCAAAGTCCCTGCTGGTTTATATCGCGTTACTCGCCTGATGTCCGTAAACTCATGCTACGTATGTGTTCACTGCAATTATTGTGCACACTGTACGAAACAAGATTGGCGAGGATTTCGTGTTAGAGTAGGACGGTATTAACGACAATCAGAGGCTGCGGATGAACGCAAGGCGTTCGTGAATGATAATTATTCTATTCTAACTTTGAACCGTAGTGATTCGAATAATGATTCTATTAATTATACACTACCATCTTATCAATTATTGACAGATAAACTTTTTATTAATCCTTATCTTGTAACTCAAATAATTATCTCTAATAGCCCGATTTTTATTATCAAAGAAAAACGTTGCTTTCTCTCTTTCTTTCGTGTATATGCTTCTATAATTTTTTAACGACATAGACACAATTTTTGTTCACATTGGGCTTTATCTATTTTTAGGAATCACACTGCACTATTAACAGCTGATTTCTGTGAAAAAAAGAGCTTTCAATACTGACCTGTCACTATTCCAGTCTTGTTCTCAAACGACGCTGCAATTGGTGGCAAACAAATGGGCCATATGTAATTGTTAAAAGCAGTCGGCCGATGAATCTTCAATATTGCAATATCATTGTTGTAATTTGACGAATCGAAGTCCTCGTGAATACGTATATCCGTGACCCAAAAGTCTAAGGCTCGTGGCTCGTTACGTCTCGAAAAATCGTATTCTCCCAATCGTACTTTTATATCACGAGTCCTCAATCTGCAACATTTATGTAAGCAAGAACCATGACACAGTCGTTCGATGGACACAGGGTACTTTTTGGAAAGAATTATAATTGTTGGTAAACAACCAACGGCGTGGAATATCTCTTTGTATCGATGTAATCGAGACAATTTATGAGTTTAATCGAAATCTCTTTACTTTTTTGCAGTTTTTTAATGATCGAACTACCATGTAATCAACGAAAACCGGGTTTTTCGATTCTATATTTTCCCAGGAAACTAGCTCAATGGGTTCTAAAGAATAGAACAGAATTTCTTCATCATTTTTTGTACAGCTGTTTTTGTTTTTTGTCCAAAATTCAAGGTTGTCCATCGTTTTTATTTTGCAACTCTAATTTTTCAGTTTTAATTTCTTCCGTGCACAAATTATAGAATTTACTGGTGATGATTTTGCTCAGAATAACCTGACGAAGTCAGAATCAAATTTTTGAAACAAAATTTCAATGCTGTTATATAGAATATCGTGAACTAGAAAATATAAATTTAACGAATTAATTGATCCGTCAATTGTGGCTTGTCCGAAGGAATAATGGACGTGAATTGCTCATATATTGTTGTCTAAATATGAAATGTTTTTTTTTTTACGTACTTGTGTACACAATGAGCAGCAGTAAGTACGTGTCGATCGGTTATTAAAACACCACCGCAATAGTGTTTAGCATCCTGCCGAAGAAGAGCAACCATCCATGGCCAATCGCTTGGATCGGCGGGTCTACCACCCACGATTCTTGTAATGCTGTTCGTGCCCATGCCACATCCACGTTGAGCACGTGGCTCTCTCCTTGATGTTTCCGGTAACAAAGTTTCATCTACCGTTAACGTTCTTTCTTGAGTAGTGTCCGAGGACAAATCCCAAAAAGTTTGAACGTCATTGTATTCTATTTGGAAAATCGAGTTTTTAGTGTAGTTTTTTAACTTGGTCGAACAAAAGTCAAACTGCAAAACATTTTTTATCGTTGAAATTTCGTTAACCTTTCGATTGGAAGAAAATATGAAAAGTTATTGTTTGTTAATCGCACAAATACCACAAACCAATCAATAGCTAAATTCCGTGCTCTTTTATGAAAAAAATCGATTTCTGCTAAACTACTTTGAACATTGGAACGGCATTTTTTTCAAAATTTCAATGCACTCCAAAAAATCCAACGGAATTTTTTCAAAATCTCTTATAGGCTGATTTTTGTTGAGAAAAAAAAACTAAAGAGTAAAAGTGTTGCAGCTCCGAATAAAACGACAGATTTAAAAAAAAAACTCACTTCTAACTGGCCCAGAAGAGTCGAGGGTTGGAGAACACGCGAAGATTTGAAATGCTGTCACTACCAGAACGAGAATAAAACCGATACGTTTCGAGCAATACATTTGTAAAGTTTAAAGACGTTTAAAAAATTCAGTTGATGGTTTTTGTCTTGTTTTTCGCACGTGATAAAGTTCGACAGAGGAAGACACAGCCAGTCTTGGTCGCACACTACTCACCAACGAAACCGAAACGTGTCAGGCAGCCTCGTTTTATAGACTCACTTCTGTGTAATATGTTACCCACCGTACGGGTCTGTAACGCTTGTTGCATTATTTCAGGCGCGAAAAACTGTTCGAACGCCTATGTATACATATATATATATGCGGCGCAAGAAACTTGTTCGGGTTCGACACAATACCACGACCAATACACCCACGACGAATAACTGGAATTTACGTAGAAAGTTTCCAGATCTATACACTCATCTTCCTCTTGACTCTCATTTCAGTGTACAGTTATGAATACCCATATTTTATCGCACATCGGGATCGTCAGAACGGTGGAAATGGGATATGGATGGTTTAACTTCGAATGGAACGAGGTAATCCTTGCTTCGAGTTATAAACGGAGTCTCATTTTTAAAATTTTAAATCGACTGTTTAGGACAACATTTGACTCGTTCTTTCTTCTGAATTCCATAAATTGTTGGTCGTTATTAATGCTAACTTTTTATAAATATGTATAATTACGTCGTATATTGAATTGAAGATAAAAGCAGAGATTAGAACTCATTTCAAATCACGAATGAAAAATGGTTTGTTTCGGAATATAAATAAAAGGTTTAAATAATTTTTTTCCATGTTATTTGCATATGTAATATTATACGCGGTGTCCCATGCTCGACGTCATATCTTTTCGGAATAAATCAATTGCAAAATTTCAGAAAGTATAAACATCTTAGCCATTTTTTTTCTCCTGTAAATGTTCGACGTGGCTCTTGTGGCACACTGTATATGTGTATATGCAACAACATGATAGAGATAAAACTAGTAGAGATAAAACGGTAAAGAAATGAAGAACGGAGAACGGAAACCTAGATAAAACGTAAGAGGACGAGGTCGCTGTCCAGTTTGCACCTCCGTGAAAGACTCTTGCTTTGCACGGCATCACCCACATGCTCGGCACGTCGCAACGCACATTCTTTCTCTCCTTTTCCGCCTATGTGGCTAAGCTACCATCTCTCATAGCAGTTCTAACTTTTCTTCGTAAATACTACACTCTACTTTTTAAATTCGTCATTACAGACCGTGAATAGGTCGAAGAGCCCATATAGCCTTTGAATTTTTCGAAATGATTCCCGTTATCAATTATCTGATGAGCGCACAGCTTCATCTGTATCGATTTTTTGAACAGGTACAATAAATAATAACAATAGATCAACATAAACGGCTTCGAGTTACGCCTTACGCTCCAAAGATTTTTTGAATCTATTTTTCATCGGTAGAGTGCAAATTAATACAGTGGCCATCCATTGAGTGACTGAGTTTTATGAAAGGCTGCATGCTTCAAAAGTAATTACTCATAAATACAGCTCGAAAACACGGAGGAACAAAAAAACAGAATATTATCACATCGGTAAAAAAAATGTCTTAAAAAAGATCAATTTCAGATATCTGCGAGAAAGTTTAAAAAAAAGAAAACACGAATATTTGTCACACCTGAGAACTTTTTTCACATCGAAAACTTACGAAAAGACTACATTAATGTAACTTTGCTAATTACATTCCACAAGTTACAGCCCTGTTTGCCACGATTTGTCAGGAAGTGATGAAACTTGTAAGATAGTTCGCAATGCAAATTTACACAATCGATTGGTTAGTTTATCACGAGTCATCGCGCTCACATGAACTATTGAATTGTAACGAGTGCGCTTACTCATTCAATTCAAGAACCAAACGGATTCAAGATACATCTCGAAGTTTCATTATTTCATTACGTGGCTATTAGCAAGCTAATTTGATGAACAAAAGCCCTATAGTTGGAATAAATTTGTCAAATATTTTACATCGAACCGCATTTGCACCGATGGGTGCAAAATTCTTCACTTTTTTGTGGAGCCATTTTTACTCCATTTGTTTAACAATGACACTGGCGAAGGAGTCCATGGTTTCCAAAAAGTAAAAAATCGTATCTAAATGGAGAAGAAGTTGTCTACATGTGTTCATGAGCGAATACGCTCAAAAACAACGTTTGGAATGTATTGATTTTTGTTTCAATACATTCTTTGGCTATTGTTTTGTTTTAATTTATGCTGGAAGGTCAGTTGCAAGAAAAATAAGATTTTAGCATAAACAATTTTTTCGTGATATAATCATCATTTATTCGGTGTTGAGAAAAAAGTGATAGAGTGTGAGAGAATATACTGGGCTCTGAAGTGCTCAAGTTATGTGCGAAGAGCGACAACTTGAGGGGAGGAAATTTTATCGAGTTTACGACCGCCATCCGCTTTGTAAACCAGATCCCTCCCATAAAAAAAACCTCAACTGACATTGATCGGACAAGAGCGCTGAACATTTTTTATATTAAGTATACACACTCATGGGAGCTTTCACGCCAGCTCAGCAGTCTTTCAATTTTTTTTATATATCTTGTTAAAAGGGTCAACTACATTTTTTGACAAATTGGTAACCGCCTTCAAAAAAAGTGGAAAAATATGTAAATCTTATTGCTCGTCAAAAATAGAATTCATTTTCCTTCACTTATAGTATTTTTTATCAATTGATTATTTTGTTTCATAAATTTTAACAAATTATTGCTCCGTGATTTTTCGGTTGTTTTACTATATTCGTTTTTCATTTGTCAAGAAGAGACCATACACGGAATTTAATAAAATTTTATCGACACAATATTTTCCCAAGTTTTGATCTTAGTGGTCGTAACGTCACAATTTCTCTTGCCTTGACGTTCTCGTTCGTGTACGATGACGGCAAACACTTAACTTTTTTGTCTTTGGAGATCTGATTCTGGTACGGAAGAATTTCTATCTATATCGCATATCTATGTAGACATATCGACAAGTACTTTCGAGTTTCTAGCACGACGATCAACGACGACGCGAAACAATTTGTTGCGCGACGACTCGCCCATGTGATTTCAAGTCCTTCAGAGAGTTGATAATTTTTTACTAGAGATTGGAACACATGGAACAATTTTTGTAGTCACGTCATTCAAGATTGAGAAGCCATTAGATTGAGAAATCTGTCTACCCTCGATATTTATTCCATTTTAATAAATTCGAATAATTTATCTCGAGATTCATGAATCGAGCCATTCTAAGGGCCTAGACAGCTAAAAAAATCATGTTTTAAACATGTTTTTATTCGGTGGTGTCACTTTTTATGTATCATTCCTAAAAATTGATCAGAAATCGATAACATATTGCAACGGTAAGCAAAAAATTTCATCTCTCTTTGACGGACGCTTCAGCGTGGAAATCCATTTGTTGGGGGTTTTGAAAACGCCAGCCATTTCATCTGGAAAACTGTACCACCAGTTGGGATGAAATTTGATACAGACGATTTTTCACAAATAAAATTAGAAGACATTTGCCAAATTCCTGACGTTATGACTCAAACAGATGCTACGTGCAAAAAAAAAAAAAAAACAAGGTATCCCTCTCGACAAAAGACTACTATATTTTTTGTCAACGAAAAGAAAAAGAAATCTTTCTGTTTTTAGAGTTAAAGCGTACGGTCAGAATTGTGGTTATTTCAAAAAGCTTTTTCGCAAAAAACTGGACTGTAAAGACTACATCCAAAGCTCATTTAATTTTTATTCCGAAATTTTCTACTTACACCGACAACAATCTGCCTTGTATACTACATAAAAAGTTGTTTTACTGGCTATCTTTATTCTGCATTTAAAAAAAGTATTGAAATTAACCCTAAATTCGGCGCATGATGTATTTTGAAAGCCTTAATACGGTTGATATAATGTATTCGTTTTTTTATGTGTTCAGCTCAGAATATATTCAGCAGAACTGTCCGCTCCAAATTCACATATATTCGCGATAATCCAAAAAAATAGAGATCGTTTTTCAGAGGCAACAGAATTTGGGTTCCGCCTAAAAAGCTCATTCACCGATTTCTTTTTGGCGATTGAGCACGAGTCCATTATTTTTTGTAGGGTTGATACTTGGCCATTACTAAGAAAAGTAGGGGATGTATATGTATGCGAGATCGTAAAGCTCTCGGGCACACTCTTTATACACGATTTACGAAACGTCGAGATTGTATTATGGGGGGGACTGTTCATAAAAGCGAACGCAAAGAATTAGCTATCAGAATTTTAACGGCATTCACACTTCCTGAGAGACTCGGATATGATATAATTAACGAGAAAACGTATACGATGCGATTAATTTTATTCTATTCTTCTCACTTTCTCGTTTGTTCTACGAAGCTTTATTTTTATTGGATACGAACGTGAATGAGGGAGAGCAAAAAAAGCTGAGGGCTTCATGTGAACCATTTTAACTACCGTTCGTTCAGCACTAGGGCGTGAAAATTAATATCTATGATGTGCTACGAAACCATTAACGAGAAAAAACAGCGGAAAACAGGTAAAGAGAAATACTTTATAAACCAAACCTTTTGTATCATTTCAATCATGTTCAGTTTACTGTGTTCAAAAAAATACTCCAACCGTAAATAGTTCAACGAAATTAGTCTTTAATGTACAGTAATAAAACGTTATCAATATTCAAAAAACCACCAAAGCCAGAAATGCACGTGTAATCTGCGCATGCACTTGTTAATTATTCAGAATAGCATAATCGCTGCAAACTGGAACAAAATATTAAGGTAGATTGTCACAGCAGCTTCGAGTTCATATGTAGGCAAAAAAGGCGACTATATAAAACGTTAAGTGTTTGTCGGTGAAGTCTGAAAATTGAAGGCAACCATAAGAGCCCTCAGATCTTGTCGAGCCTCTCTTGACTACGACCATCAAAACTAAGGAGCCAACAAGCACATTAAAATGCGAAGCACTTCCAATCGACGATCTTCGCCGAGATTGCACTAATGTAATAGAACATGGATGTTTGGGATCTGAATGGGATTCATATGTGTGCAGAACAAATTTGCTCAACGAACATAACGTAGTCAAAAAACTAGTCTATGAACTTCAAACTTCGGCCTGGATATTTTTGGACTTTTTCATGTTACAATGTCAACCTTATGAGCGTGTTTTTTTTTTTTTTTTAATTCCCTCCAATTCGTGAATAATGGTCACCAAATGATTGAAAATTTCTAAGTTTGTATTTTGACCATAGAAAAAATAAAAAACATCTTGTGAAAAAAAATGATTTAGGTTTAAAAGCTGCGTATATTTAGAGGATGTGTTTACTGTTTTTTATCAATAACTACGGAAAGTCCCATGTATTAATCTTAATTGTCCAGATTTTTTCTTAAATGCTATGGGCCCCTAAATACTTGTGTAAAGGCGCCACAAAGTATCAACTCCGAGGTTTACGACAAGAGGGAATTTTCAAGATTATTATCGCCGATCGCAAGGAGGGTCGTAAGCGACAGTGCGAGATTTTAACGGGGAAAAAAACCCACAAATGGCGAAGTTGTCTAATTGCGTAGGCTTTCATGAGTCTGGAGGAAGTTTTTAAAGGTTTACGAGGCGCCCTAGACTTTCATCCTCGCTTACCTGCGTGGTCTTGACAAATCCAAATTCACGTTTTGCCCTAAAAACCATCCTCGAAAGTCGTTATTCAAAATGACTTGTAAAAAACTTTGATTTAAGACAAAAATAGTCACGAAATTGTTCTCCATCCACTGCATGGATTTTATGTTCTCATCATACTTCTCCAATACATTTTTTTCATCAGATATTAAGAGGACATTGGGCAGTACATCGGGGGCTAAACGATCACTGTGTTCGTTTTACCCCATGAAATTGAAACCCGGGGCAAGCCGAACACGGCCCGAATCAGATATTTCAAAAGTATCACAATATTTTTTTTCCCCGAGTGCGATTACTTAAATTATGTACTTTACTGTAATCACCAACGAAAGCAAAAAGACTAAATTCAATTGATTTATGAAAGGACTGCAACTCTTTAAACTTTCAAACTCCTGCTTGAATCGCCTCTATATTGCCATAAACCAAAATCAAGTTGTTGAAGTTTTTCTTCAAAGAAAAAAAAAACAATCATCAGTGTAGCAATATAAGATGGAATTGCAGATGGTCAATGTTGAGTTTGAACTCTTGAATCCGCATATGCTAATTGTTTCCAATGATATTCTCGGTCGACCGAGGCGGCCACTGCACTGCGGCGACGACGGGGACTGCCACGGTGGGGACAGCGAGAACACACGGATCGCAGCGGGTGCGCAGCTCGCCAAACTACCGTTACCGCACAAATACATAATAAATAATCAAGGTAAGAAAATTAATAATGAGGAAAAATAATTATTGAATAATATTAGTTATAATATTACATTCATTCTTATGAATATAGATAATATTAATGAGGACACAACGAAATTAATCACAGTTATAAATACTATTTATTCACAAGTTTTTTCATACAGGGATAGTCTGTCCTCGTGTGAGGTGTTCGGCAGAGGCAACCCACAGCGAACACAGCGAGTGCATAGGGCCCCCCCGAACCACCAGTAAATAATAAATAATAAAGGTGAGGAAGGACAAACGCTACAAAATTTATCAGATTTATAAATATCATTTATTCCATAAACGGCAAGCATATTAATAATAAGAAATAATAGTTAATTCAAAATAAGTCATTATATTTTATTAATTCTTATTAATATTAACAATATTAATGAGAAGGACACTACAAAATTAATGAAAATTATAAATACCAATATTCCATACTCGTCGATGGAAGCTTTTTTAATTTCGTGAGCTACGGTGATCATTTTTCCGTTCAGAATATAATATTCGTCTCCCTGTTTATGGCTCCTTCTCTAAAAAGCACACTTTTTATTTGAAGGAAAAAAGCAATATATCTTCGGGAAAGTGACAGCTTCTTTATCTCTGTTGAGCTTGTTCAACCTCTTTTCTTTTCCGGCACTCTTGCATAATATATGCGATTTCGCGAAAGCAATTGTGAAGAAGGAGAAATTTCTTAGATAGAGACGAAAAGAGTTCACGTAGCTCGACGCTTCGTCATTGCAATTCGTCAATTTCGTTATTAAAACTTCCAAGGTTTGTAATTTTGCTCAACTGACAATAAGATAGAAGCTTCGAATATTACTTCTTATAATGTTTGGAAAATTCCCCGTATTATTTGAAAAAAATTATAAATTATACCAAAAGGAAACTTCGAGTATGTATGAATAAATCGGATACGTGAGTGTGCCAAAATGGAAAAAAGCTGTTGGCTCTGATCCTGCATGAAACTCATTCAAAACTTTCACGTAAAAGTTGCTAGCATTTTGGCAACGATTCGATACACTTTACAGCTTTTATGATTAACTGTAAATATTCGGAAATTGGCCTTCATTCGTTGAAATGGAATTTTTTTAATCTACAGCAGCCTGGTTCTCCGGCATGAGAAAATTGAGTCCAGTTACGAGTTTGTGTGGTCGATTCAATTAACAGTTAGTGAAAACTGAATTAGAAATTTCGGGGAAAATTTCGCTCACACCGAAACTCAAGTATTCTTGGTTCGGTAGGCACTTTTGCATCGTTGCACTCAGCAGGCTCTGCAATACATCGAGTTTACTCCGTTTACCTCCCAAGTTTAACTTCCTATTTCTGCTACGCAACTGCGAAACGGTAGATGCAATATGTACCCTTTAGTTACGTGAATACACCCTTAGGATATGTATGACTATATCCCATACGTTAAGTACACTATAACGACGCTCCACCATCTGTGGAATACTGGAAAACCGAGCTCACCAAATTCAATATTATTACAGTAACTATTCTACTCTTAATTAAAGCCGTATGAAAAAATATTTGAACATCCCTGAGTTAGAACAAATATTTATGGGCAAAACAAACTCAAAGTCGCAATCTTCCAAAACAATTGATTCATTGTTCATAAAAAAATGACCAAGATAAGAATTATAAAATGAGAAAGTCATCAGAATAAAAATAAAATCGTTTAAACTCATTACATAATGGTGATAATTTGGTGTGTCATTTTTTGTTTTAATTTGAAGTGTCAACCTATTTGGCAAAATATAATTTCAAAATAATGCTATTCTTCCAATAAAACTTCAATATCTTTCTCAAAATTTTCCATTCGGATGGTTATGAGTTTATCGAAGTAATGGAAATTCACCAAAAATAGTCAAGAGACATTGAAGTCGGTCGAAATTCAGTTTATAATGGGAAAGATGTTTTTTCTTTCTTTTCCTGCGGAGAAAACACAATATCAGATATTTCAAACAAACTGAGACTATTGAGCTAAAATAAGAAAAGTTAGCAAGAGATGCGGGAGCGAGGGACTCTTTAAACACCCACGTATCTCCGGCTTGAAGCGACCACACGTTTCAAAGACAATGGGTATCCCCCTCATTCATTATGAGCCCTGCAGAACCGGTATTTTCTATATTATGTGTTTACGAAGATTGGAACGTATACAGAGTGACCCAAACGTTATATCCTTAAATTTCACAGGACACTGAAATTGATGAATCTCGGGGACTAAAGCTCCGGGTCATGTTTTAAAATCCTTTCATCAAGGATGTCGATTTGTTGGAGATCCTGTACAAATAATCATTGTAGAAAGGCAAAGTCCCGTGTGCGTGTTGGAAAATATCAACACACTTAATGTTCCGTGTTATTATCCAGACGCGTGAATCCACGTTGGATAATTTTATTTCTCTAGTAAAGGAGAAACGACGCATTTACGATAGCTTCATTGTCTAGCTAGTCAACAAACAATATTCGTGTCTACGGTGATGAAAGAAACGTTAATAGTTTCGAAAAAATCGATCAACGTTTCCAGCGATTCATTCCGTTTTTTTACACTCCAAGGGAATATGGAATCAAAAAGTTTAAAAAAATTATTGAGGATTTCGACTTTTGATAAAGTGAGAATTTCACTAAAAAAAATCACAATTTCTGAATGTTGCATACATTTGCGTTTGGGGGTGTACAAAAAGAGTATATATTTGAACCAGTGAACTGAGCTTATTTTCGGAGAGAGAAAATCGTTACTTCGATAGTCCTTAAAAATATTTCTGCGGGAAGGAAGTCCGGAAAATAATTGTGTCAACGAGCGGGTTAATCGTGTTTCATTCTTTATGTAAGCTTTTACATCTATGGATTATGACAAAGAAAAGAAGGAGCCTCCGATGTCAGGAAAACCTCAAAAGGGATCGGCTCGATTACGATCAGCAATGTATTTTCACATGTGTTGAGTGTCACTGAGATTCTTTTATCCCAGCAGCATATGCTTCCATTATTTTCTGTACTATATACTTTTATAAAGTATCATACAGTTACTTTTGCTCGAGCAAGCTTTTTCATTCGGGGATATAATGTACAAAGCACTAGGGAGAAAGATGTAGGTGCGGATTCATATTTGGGTGGAAAAAAAGCAGATTTATGTGTCACTCACTCGGCGTTCATCTTTCGAAATAAATATCACGAACAGTTGTTCCATTTGATCTATATTTTTTTTGCTGAAAATGATCCAAATCGTCTTTTGAAGGAATCTAATCGTTACAGAAGCTCAGACGTTTGGTACAATATTAAAAAAAACTGGATATTTGTATCTGTAATCTCTAAGAAAAATTGCAGTGTTTTTGCTTATAAATCCATACCGATGAATAATTTTTAAGCTGGTACAGGCTTTGCTCCTGGATCCGTAAGGTTGAGGGTCCATCTGAATTCGTCCATTGCTCGTGTCGTGGAATTATAAATTCTATCAGTATGATGAAGAATATTACCAACGATCCGTTCTTCACTGACACGAAAATAAGGTTCACCATTCAATGTTTGTCCGGAGAAAATCGTTCTTGATACTCCGCCAGCTCCGTTGATCAAAATAGTCGAGCCGTTCCCGAGTGTCATTGTGTTTTGGCTATTCTTTCCTGAAATGATGTTTTTGTAAGCGTTTATTATGTTTCAATTTGTTTTGAGAATATTGTAGCCTCGAGATGTACAGTATTTCAGAAATGTTTGCAAAAATCAGTTAGTACGGTTTTTAGGTGCTCATATTTGTTTAGTTCAACTACGAACAATATTTTGCATATGCTCTGACTATTGTTTTGATAGTAATTCTGTGAGGTACTGCTTCACCTTCCGCTTGAAATGATATCTACATATTCATACAAGCACCATGGATTCCATGTATAATAACTCAATAATAATACCTCATGTAAAAATGGCTGACGTACGTCCTATGTAAAAAATACCCTAAACAAACAAACGGTATTTAAAATGAGTTCGGAGGTATGTTGACATCCCGTGTGTGTGTGTGTGTGCGCGATAGATGTGATCAATGTTTTCTGCTTCTTGCATTTAGGGATTGGTTGTGTTCAGTGGATAATCAAGATAAGTTTAGACATTGCTTGAAGATTTGAAAAAATATAGTATATGGAATATTATTTCTCATGGGGTTATTTTTGTGTGTTAGTGTGTTATTGTTGGGATATTTTGACCTAGCACCGAAAATACTATCGTTGTTTTTGATGTTGATGTCGTAATAGTTATTGTTATGATGCCCTAGAAAATGAAAGTACGATCTGGCATTTAGTGATATAGTTTAGTGAATACAGTGACTCATTAAGCTCCGCCGAGCTTCTATCCGTCGAGTGAGCTGCATAATAGATCGCTTTGTCTAATTGATCCGAAAACATGACAGGATTTTGCAAAGCCTTCAATCAGGTTGCAGCCCTTTAATCCCAGGATCGCCGACTCCTGAATAATTTATGAGAAAACTGGAAACCAGACGGCAAAATATTCGCGAAAACAAATAAAAATTTTTTGGATATCGTAATTATCACGTATTTTACGATATTTTATGCACTGAATTGTATTACCAAATATGGCGAAAATCGAGGTGCTCACATGAAGCACTTTACTACGACAGTTTCAATGCGGCATTGAATTCAGGTAGATCGATGAGGGAAGGGCTAATTGCGTTAACTGTGATGGAAAACGACCAATTATATATCTTCTAAGAGCCTTAACTTCCCGGAGATAGCGATTTACGAGACAAATTTTCGCAATGCATTTCATTAGAGTAGGTCAGCTGAAAAACGGAAGTCCTTTTCGGTGCATGGCCGTCGACACATGTTAGTTGACCCACAGTTCATTTAGAAGTTCATTTAATGTTTAATGTTTCATAGCACGATCAAACCTATACGCAGACGCATTCACTTGTGTATCAACGATATACGACAATTAAATGAGAAACGTAAACGCAGTCATTGTGTGCATGTAATAGGAAAACGTGGTAGCGAAACCGTCATCAATGTCTTCGAAACAGAAAGGGAAAGAAACCTGGATTCTCGAGCTGATAAAATGCCTTGAAACTTGCTTAACGGTGAAAGGATTAATTCGAGGTAAAACTAATAAATAATAATGAGTGATGACGTAAGACTTCTCTCACTTGTGTTTTCCAGAAAATCTTTGAAAAACCCAGCCTTTAGTACACTCATTTACGAGAGAATTTAAACTCCACTTTTCTGAAATTTATCGAATCAGTGCGAGTTGCGCAGAGTCACATGAATCACAAAGCTATAATAGTATAAGTTTACAAAATGAAAAAATACAACAAAAAAAAGGTTGGTCTTATGTTTGAAAAAAGTATTCGACGGTTCTGTAGGATATTCTTTAATCCTTTATCCTTGTTACGACTAAAAACGCCATATAAAATATTAGCGAAATTTTCAACGAGAGCTCACCTAGTTTCGCCGCCATGTCTTTATTTACGCGATCAATCCGTGCCAAATGTTCCTGAACATTATCCTGAATTTGCTGGACCATACGCTGAACGTTTCCTTGAATGCCGGCATTTAATTGATTGATATTTTCCAGCAGATTTTTCGTGAAGTCTTGTCCCAGAATGCCCTGACCCAACACCGTCCTGAAGAGAAAAGTCACAATCAAAATTCAGGAGACATGTTGAAAAAGGTAGGTTTTAATGTTAGATAACAGTTTTCATAACCTGATGACCTGTTAAGGCTTTGTTAGCAAATGTAAAGTGTAAAGTATTAGCTCGAATGTGATGACTTACCCGACGAAAAATCCAAGTAGAAGGATCGTAATCGTGGGTCTCATTTTTTGATGTTTTAATGAGACAGTAACAGAATTACTTAAGAAAATGGAATAAGTATAAAACGTTCAGAAGGAGAAGGCCGAACGAAAACCCAAAAAATTAAATAAACACAAAGTACGGATATTACTACAAACTGAAACGACGTTATTTGTTAGTACCACACGGTGTAATGGTACCGAGCTACAGCAGCGATAACGCGTGGTCGATTTCTTATACTTCTCTGACGTCGAGTACACTATTATTGCATGAGCTCTGCTACGAAGTGACAACCCCCGCTCTTTCCTCTCGTCTATATTATTTGTATGTATACATGTACACTGTGGGTGAGCGGAGTCTTGTTTACGAGTTTATATATTAAGTAGTTGTGTGAGAAACTGTATACGAGGCACCGGTCAGTCGAGCAACAAGAAAAAGTAATATCCCCCTACAGGCTGAGTAAAAAGTAAAGTTTCTCCGACGTAAAATCAACATACATTTGAGTGGAACAATTGTTTAATCAGAAGTATAATTGTCCTCTATATAACGACAGAGAAACAACTGGTGGACGGATTTGAAAACAAAAAATTCGAATCGCGGAATTTTCTACAATTGGATTGAAAGTTTCCTCCAGTTTTACAACAATATTCTTCCAATTTTCCGTTTTCGAAAGCAACGACTGAGTCCATATTTCATTACGTCAATAGATAAGAGAACGCGGAACTTTTCACAGTTTATCAAAATATTATGACCCATAACAAAAGTACTCTCGGCATCACTTCCGAAGATGGTGCACGCCGTGGTACGTCTCGTAGAATCAAAATGACGTCTTTTTTAAAATAATATCGTAAAAGCAATTGCTTGTTCTTGAAAATTCTGAAAATACCAACGTGCTAAATTTGTATGTTTTGATAAAGCATAAAGTTGGAATATATGTAATAGCGAAATTCTAGTTCCCTAGTAGTCATGGAAAGGGTGTAACAGCGAAACCCTGGTGGGGCGAGAAAAGCCTGTTTAGTACGTTGAAGCGCAGGTTTGAGGCGTGTGGTATCACCAGGGGAAAACTCGGGGATTTCCTGCAACGATAAATATATCCGGTGAGAGCGAGCAATTTCTCTTTAACCCTCTCTCTTTTCTCCTTTCACGCTCTCTTCTTCTCCTTCTCCCGTCTCCCTTCGTCTTCTGCTCTCTTTTTCTCTTTCTCCGTTTCCCTGCCTCTTTCTACGTTTCTCAACCAAACCACACCCCTAAGTCAAGTACCAATTTATTTCAGAATAAAATTTGTCTTCCCTCGAGTACGATGTGGCAAGCGGTGCTGGAAACGAAGTAAAAAAAAAATTCCTGCCTAGTCTAAGATAGGACCTTCTCGCTTCGTTCGAACTTTATGAAGTCGGAAAATAAAAGCGTTGAAAGTAAAGATCTGGAACAAGCTATGATTTTCGCCAAATATCGGCCCGTTTAATGTTGATTTATTAAATCCATGGTTTTACTACTATTTTTATCAGCTGTACATTTTTTGAAATATATCTCGTACCTCAAGTGCACACCTTGTAGTTGTTGTTGAAGAACGTTACAAAAATCATGATAAGTGATAAAATACGGAACACCATCACATATTCATTCACTTCTTTCTGTGGTATTTTAAGTGCCACGCGAGTTTAAAATTGTACCTGTCGTTCTTTCCACAAGAACAAGAAAATTATATTTCCTTTAACTCATTGGCAATTGGCAGTCTTTTAATAATAAAACCGATGCTTAATGTACAGAAATGTATGAAAAATATGAACAAGGGATAGAAAATACGATAATCACGCAACATTATTCACAGATTTTATAATGCCTTCTATACAATTCTGAAGTTCATTAATGATACGTACCCATGCCCAGAATGTCGCTCCCGAATCAGCGCTTTCGCGCATACTCCCCTGCTTTTTCATTATTATAAAGCACTATTTAACATAACTGCGTAAATTATCCTGAATCCAGCACATGCTTACGTTTATAAACGTAATCCTCGATATAACACGTTCTGTTGACACCTCATATAACGTGCAAAAGTTTATCATGAAGCTTTCCTGCAATGGGCAGAGATCGATCTCGTTGATGGGCGTTTTGCATTGCACATAAATCCTCTCTTTCAATCAACTTTCATTTAATAAACCTCGAGTGAAATTCTCAAATTCACGTCATCTGATGGAATTCTGCATGATTCACGACCATTGGCACAAACTTCATTAAAAAAGTAGATTAACTATTCCCTTTACTGTCTCTCTATTAGAAATCATTCGAACTCGAGAATTCACACTATTTGTAAGACTTTTTTCGAAGTTTCAAGATTCATTACTTTTTTAAAGTTTTCTTTGATTTGTCGTACATTTTTCTAAGTGGACGTTAACAAAATCGGTGACGGATACGCAAGAACGTTTTTATGCCTTTTGCTCTTTTATTTCCCTAGTTTGCTCCGTCGCTTTCACTACAGACAATGGGATTTTGACTTCACTCTTAGGATTTAGTAAAACCTCCATCTATTTCGTCGTCGTAGACATGCTCCGTTCGCACCCAAAGACGTGACAAATGTCGTGCACGAATGAAATCCTCTAGCACAACGTTCCTCCGTGTGTCTGAGTTTACCATTGTTAAATAGTACATTCAACAGAATTTCCTAAAATTCTTTCCCAGCTAACAGTATAATCCGCATACTTAGAATTTTTATTGGTTTAAAGTGGAAAAAAATGTTCAATGTGTAATGGAAAAACTGTATTTTTTTGGCGAAAAATGTACTGTTGAGTATATGTGCGTGATTCTGAATTCTTCTATTTCCAGTTAATTTTATTTTATGCGAGTTGATAAATCAAAAAATTTAAATGCATTTTAATTAATATTTCTTCGATGTGTGATGGTTTCTGAATCAGAGTTTCCCTGGAATAGTGATTTAACTTTGGACAATGTCCTGAAAAATGTTTCATTATGTCGAGTAAAAGTTGTCCCATTTAAACCCAGGAAAGAGATATAAAATTAATCATCAAAAGTAAATTGATTTTTATTTATTTTCATACAACAAGTAAAGTTGTAAAAACATAAAAAATTGTATGAAAAGCACAAAAGTTATAACAGAGTAGTTTTTATCATAATTGGTGTCTAGTATCGTCGAGTTAAATTGTTAAGAGCGTATCAAAGTGTAGCCCTGGTTTATGTAGAACGAAAATGATCAGAAAATAAATGTGCAAGGCTATGTAGTCACGATCGATAAATCTCGTAGTTAACCACGAATTTACGGCCGAACAAATAATTAACTCTTACCAAACGACGACGCATTGACGAACTTGTTATTTTGATAACAATAACATTAACAATAATAATAATAATCGTAATAATAACAACAACAATGTTGGTGAGATAAGAAGAGAAGGGAGGGATGTGAATTGAAGGCTGTATTGGTACATATATCACATATTGCTACGATCGCTAGACCTTCACTCTCGACTAAGATTTGCTCCGAAATACATTATCAGCAAGCCAATCATGCTCACACTCCAGGTGAATCGAGGTTCGTTCTTACTCATAGCTATTAGTGCACTTCTCGTTGCAGCTTTCACAGTAAGTACCCCGGAATATTCTGTTGAACACGTTTTCAAACAAAAAAAAATTGCTTTTAGCTGAAAACTTATATTCAAAATAACAGCTTAGTGAAGGATTGCTTGTTCGATTAAAGTTTCGCTCTTTAATAATATTTTATTACATTGATGAGACAGGAGATTCTGAAATATTGAAAACGGAGAAAACATTTCCAAGAAAAAGAATCTTGCAAACTGCATTTTATGAAAAAGATCAATAAACAATTCTTTCTTTTCCATTTATATTGCAACTATGATTGCAATGACCTGTTTTTTTTTTGTCGAATAGGACAGCATAGTGAAAGCGGAAAAACCAACTCCACGAACACCGCTTCACAAGCGTTACAACGATGACGATTACGAGGAAATAGACCCGCTGAGCCCGAGACGGCATTACTTAGGCCAATCACCTATCAAAAAATATGAACATCCAATGGGAGAGAATCGACGGATGCGAACTATGGGACCGGGGCCAGTTGGTTTCCCTCATCAGAATAATGTGTTACCTGGATATTGACGTCACGAATTAAGAAAAAAGGAAACATAAAACATCATAATCAAACAAAATCGTAATAATTATCAATATATGGAAGTCTTCTTAGTTTTTATTTCAACAAAATATATGAGCCAATAATTTAAAAGTTATGTCGATTGCATTTAATTCAGAGGTAAAAACGTTACTGCACATTTTTTTCAATGCAATTGAGTTTTCGAGGATAATAAAAACCATACATTGTTCTCCTTCTGTTTAGAACAGAAAAAAATGGCAATCTGCTTTTAACTATCTCTATTCACTCATGAAATCAGAGATAGTTAGAGATGTTGAGGTTACGAGTCAGTCACCCCAACCAACCTTGAAATTTCGATTTCAAAATTCTCCGCACTCTTCGATTCGAGAAATAACAAATGCAGCTCACTCTTCACTCTTCCACTCATGAGCGCCTTATGCCGACTGAATCAGACCTTCAATGTTGTTTGAAGCTTCTAAGAATGTCTAAGCTCTATATGGAATCAATTTTCAAATTCATTGTCGCACCAGGTAAACACTTTCAACCCGCATTATTCGGTAACTAATGATAACTAATTTATAAATCATCGTATTTCTTTGCTTCGGGAGTGAAGCGTTGTGCAACGGTTTGTTGACGGGATCTAAAGGCGAAAAATCAAAATTCAA
The DNA here is from genome assembly GCA_013761285.1 of Campoletis sonorensis. Taxonomy (NCBI): domain Eukaryota; kingdom Metazoa; phylum Arthropoda; class Insecta; order Hymenoptera; family Ichneumonidae; genus Campoletis; species Campoletis sonorensis. Next base: position 1,730,611 of record JACEOJ010000111.1, read on the forward strand.
AGTGGTTGACGATCGTTTTTTGTTAATCGTGAAAGTAAAACATGGCAAACCAGTTTTGGTGTCTTCTTAAAGCCACAAGCTTATCGAGGTAGTGGAGAGCAAATATGAGGACGGAACTGAATTTGCTCGACAAATAAGACACTCTACGTCTCTGTCTCATTCGAACTTTCCTTTCGTCACTCATACGGAGAATTACGGTCCAGAAACAAGAAACTTTCGAGCTCGAAAGTTGATGTTTCCTACGATATTTTAATTGCTAAATGAATTTCTTTGTCATCTCGTCCTGGCGAGGCTCGTCATGATCGGATTCTTATGTTAAATTTCCCATGGATCGAATGCTTGTTATGTTTTTGTTCCTTGCTTCTGTACAAAGGTGACGCATATAAACTCGCCCAGTTTCATCGAGAAGGTTTACATTTTGTGGAACGATAAGGTTATGCGATTATTCAAAAAAAAAAGTAGTAAAGAATATTTATCCGCGTACAATGGTCGCCTTTCTCGATTCTCATTCTCATTTTCTTCGAGCTCGAGGAACGAATAGATATTCAACCCAACTTCATATACAAAAATAGAGGGGTCTATTTTTACCTCATGCTGAAGGTTGGTTTTACTCGTTATATTCTCTACTCATAGAAATACATTTTTTCATCGTCTAGTCTAATTCAGGTCCAACAAATTATCGGTGAAATATTCGATGTTTACCCTTCCCCCAGATTAACAGTCTTACTCAAAATTTGTGTAGTAAAAATGATAAACTCCATGTCGAAATAACTTTCAAATAAGTCCAAATAAACAAACTTCCAAACCGAATAAGTCAATTTATCGTTATTCTGTAATGTGATCATTAAAGACAGATTTTTAAATTCAATGTTATTTATTACAAGTTGTTACAGTTAACTATTTTGTACAAATTATTGAGACATGTTATCAAAAAATCTATGGCTCTTCGCAGCTTAAATGAAACCTGTTTTGTTTTGAGAAAGTATATATAGTTTTTATTTTATTTAAGTTTGCACACAGATCGGTCCGAGTTCTGGATGCTGACAATAAAAAGTGACACGATGAAAAATGATTGTTCGCCGTGCACTTTTATCGCCTTAGCCTTGAGAAGTAAAACGACGACAATGATAGCTCGCTTTATTGATAACTGGTTTCAAATAATACACAAACCTTTTTCGAGCTCTCATTAGGTTACAGTTATTAAGTCGGATTAGACTTATTATTAGAAAGTTTGTTTCGACATTTTTTTGAGGCTTTAAGTATGGTTAAAAAGAAAATTAAAAAATCATACCGATTAAGCATATATTTTCGAAAAGGGATGTTATTTCCATTGGATGCTCAAACCTTCAGAACGATTCCTTTAGAAATTGAACATTTTGCATAGTGACGAGATCTCGGTTTCAAGACAAATAGAAGCAAAATTTTATCGGGCGTGTATTTGCTTTTTTTTTTCAACCTACAAAGAAAAAGAGTGTTTGTTTTGACGTGCATTCCTTTATGTATCGATTCCATGAAATCGCCAGACAGAATCTTGTCGTAAAATCCACCTGGAATATGTGAGGCGTCCTTGCTTGCTCCCTCTTTTTCTCCCTGACATCAAGACTTATTATTCGAAGAGACTTTTTGCGTTTGTCAGGCTACAGGAGGTCCTCGGTCATCGGTTCTCTTTCTCCCTCTTGTTTTGCCCAGTTTCAATCGTTTCGGTAACAGACCCACCACTTCGAGTCTTTTTCCGTCTCGTTTCAACACTACTCATCCCGTCGAAGTGTTTGACCTCGAAGGGGTTCTTCAGTTTGCATATCTTCGTGGATTCAAGACACTCTCGATATTCCCTCTCCTCTCGTAAGACCAGTTACCGTATGTAAGTTTTTGTGGACAGAGCACTCTGCCACAAAATGCTCAACCAATACGTGTATTGTAAAACAGCTGCGAATATTGTCCTTTCGACACAAGGGAGCAAAATGGACGTCTCTCATTTGTTGGAGGAAAGAATCCTCTATTCTTATTTTCTCATCAAAGTCACGGATTTTCTTTCGTGACACGGGGCGAAATATGGGGAAAAAAAAAATACTAAAAATGTTCATCAAAAAAGTCTCAAATATATGGACATGGACATTTAACGTAGACACAGAAATTGTTGTGCCATTCAAACGTTGATAAATAAAACGTGGAATGAATTTATGTGTAAAAAGTATATTCAATGAACTTGTTTTTTGAGTTTCTATTAATGCTAGCCCACGCAATCTCAGTAAAAATACAGCCACCGGGATCGATCGAGTTTTCTACGGTTTCCTTTGACTCTCGTGCGAATACAATTCAGTAGTGAGGGAAGACAACGTTAGAATCAAACATGTTATGAGTTTGAAAATAACTCCCGTCATGCGTTACAGGAGAGCAAAAAAATGGGTCATCAGATCAAGGTTGAAAAAACTTAAAGAATTAGTAAGAAATGGCCATGCATCTTTCCAAATGTATAACAAAAAAAACTTGTGTTCAACCTTTCACCATTTTTGTTCTTTCACTCATTTCTTTAGTGCGGTTTTCAAAAATAGTTGCTACATATTATTCTTACGATGTTTTATTTTGTACACCTCGATTCAATATAAAAATATAAAAATAAAATAAGGATAAAAAAAACATATCGATACGCGTAAAGATGGATGGCAACAGGATAACGTTTTATTGATTTTCTTTCGTGGCTCGCGTGTGTATACGAGATCGTTCGATCATATACCTATCATTAGTGCGGGCCGCGATTGGCAGAGTGAGTCGAGTTTTGTTACCCTTATATCAGATACAACCCCTGAGGGGATGAGAGTCGCCGAGAGATAGAGAACGCAGAGACAGGTGAGGGGGGCATCTTGTCGAGAACGAGAAATACTCGATCGCATACACATAGGTTAATTCGTGCTAAAATGGACTACTTTGTGTGTTTATAATTTTATATGTTTTTACTCGAGGGAAGTGAAAATAGAAACATTTCACTGTCACAGAATAAAAACGAAACACACTCTTGAATTTCGGGCAGTTTTTACTATGCAAAATATAATAGTTCGTAGAAAGAAAATCATATTTTGTATTTATAGGAAAAATTCGATATTATGTTATGTTATTTAATAATAAAATAAAAAAATAAAAATTTAATTTATGTTATGTTATTATGCAATGTTTTCTGTCTCAATTAACTCCTTGTACAGGCACTTAAAAAAAGAAAAATATATTTTTAAGAAATATATTAGATATTTATTTAAGTATATATTAATACGTAGAAAAAATACGTCGATTTTTTCAACTTGATAACTTTTCAACTTTTCAATTGATTGCGATTCTTCAATGGAAAACTATTTTTTGCCGATTCAACAATCGACGACAACATTGGGACAGTAAAGGTTAGAAACAATCGACAACAACGACCCACCGAAGTCATGAATTTGTGGAGGATCTCTCGAGGAACAAAACGAGCGGTAGTACGTCGAAATCGCTTGAAAACTACGGATTAATTAAACTTTCAAAAAAGTCGCCAAAAATATGACACCGTAGAATCTTGCATGCATCAAATGATGTTTTCGATCAATATTTTTCTAAGTTAACAAAGTAGGCATAAAAGTATCGTAAAAATTGAATACTTACTTACTAACGTGAAGCAGTTGTTTTCGCAAACATTCAGTTCCAAAAAAATCTCCGAACTCACCTGATCGCATGACGACACGCATAATTCGGGGTTAAGAAGATATAAATGAAAAACAAATGATGAAAGGTTAAGTTACAATGAAAGGGGGTTTAAAATAAAAAAAGATACTGATTGAAATAATCACGAGAGCTTTTGATATAAACAATACAAATGAAATAAATTAGTAAACAGATGACATGGTGGTCCATATTAACGTGGATCCGGCCATGTAAGTTGAAACCGACATAGTTGTGCGAGCTCTGCGAACGAGTTGATTTGATGCCCGTAGGCTGGCGCCAACCTGGCGGACGTCGTTGGAAACTTGGTGTTCCGAGCGCACGGTAAAGAGTGCGTGAGAGAGAAAGACGGAAAGAGCAGGAACGTTATACGATAGAGCATGAGTGGCGGGAGGTTGTCTCATGGCTCTCGAGTAAGCCGGGCATTGACTGAGTATTCAGTCTGTACCTAACCACGGTACGAAACTTGACGCACGATATTTCTGTCGTTTAACGGTTTTTCGTTTTTGTTTATTAACCTATTAACTCGTGCGACTACGAAACTAGAAGCATAATTGTAAACAAAGCGACAATAAGAATTAACCTAAAAACAAAAGCAAAGATTCTTTCTCACTTGAAATCATCTTTTTTCTCAGAAAATTGAATATGAATGATCAACTGTCGATTATGATTGACAATTGATGCTATTTGTTTTTACTTGAAATTGTGCTCAGTGTTAAAGCAGTGTTAAACATAATTTGAATATGCAGATTTGTCTCTCGGTGAAAAAGTTTCGTTAGAAGAAAATCGTTTTGCAAGGACCGAACGATTCAATTCATTTTTTAAGCACGTGCTTGGGAAAGAAAACAATTTTGAACAAATCTCTGACTTTGAGTTGCAGTGATTGATCGAGTTTTTTTCGATGAATGAAAATTTTTCGTTTTATATTCGAAGTGTGATTAATCGACAACTGGGAAAATTTTAATCAGTTATGATCATGTGCATCAACGAGGTGAACGAAGTTATCACGGTTTTTCTGACGTCCTAATATTTTTATTCCTCGCTTGGTAAGTCTCTGCTTCACACTGTTTTTCTTTTTTTTTTCATAGTTTCGTTTTTATCGGGCTAGCCTCTTCGCATCAGTTTTGTTCGACCAATTTTATCGTCGTCTTGCATATCATTGATGATTCTTGAATTTTTCATGGGGTCGACAGTATTAAATGATTATAATGGACATACGCTAGATTGATCCAATCTCGTATGAAAAGAGACACAAAATACTTTGAAATGAATTTGCTCTGAATTGGACGCCATGATCCAAATTGGAACAAACCGCCGAAGATTTTGTGACATGCGCTCCGCAAGCCCGCCTTTTCCAATCTGCACAGGGTGGGAAATTCATTTTTCGAAGAAAAATTGAAAAGATCTAGGGACCTACTGATAAATAATCGTTAATAATTCTTTGGGTCACACATGTTTTTCTCACGTACGATTGATTTAAAATTTGGAATTTGAGACTTTTTGGACTCGCTGACTACGATACGAACTCAAAATTCGAAAATTCAGAATAAATTGCGTCTTCATTTTTTTAAACAACAACCACCGTACGAAAATTTCGAAGTGTTTTCGTGACATTCTCTGAAGTTAATTAAGTTCATATACAAATTGCCATTCCGAGGTTCGTAGTAGTTTAGTAAAAAATATTTTTTGCCAAGAAAATGTAGGAAAATCGGCGCTTGATTTTCATGTCGTACTTGTGCAATTAACAAATAATTACTGCTCATATCTTTATAAGGCTCAAGAACTCACTCATCTCTTTATGTTTTGAATATCGAAGTATTATCACGTGGCACAATAACCGAATGAACGAGACCGGGGATTCAAATAAAAATAAATATCAAATATCCGATTATAAGGAGAGATAGTCGAAAATATCTGTATGGATGCGAGAAATTCTGAGGATAGCTCGGACGTTATTCGCTGTCTCCTTATGAAGATCGAGTACCCCGATAGAATTCATCGTTACTTGTAGATGTAATGGAGATAAGAATTGTACGATATTCATTGAAAGACTCAATTCGCCCTTGTAGCATTCATAATTATAACATATCGCTTCAGTAAGTGCGAAAGAAAAGCTAAACAAAACAAAAATATAGTTTTTCTGTGTATTATCAGTTGGGCCGATGGTATCAATGATTATTATTATTTGCCGACAGGTTCTGCAGTATCCTTTCTCTATCTGTGTTTATATCATATATTATTTCCATATTGTTTTACTCCTGCTCTACGGAGCGGTGATTCGCCGTAGCGACTGTTTTCAAACAAAAATTATGCAGAGCAACATTTCTTTTATATTTTCTTCACATCGCTATATTTTTTCATTTCTTTCTATTTCAATTTACATCAGTAGATTAAAAGTACCCAATTAAAAGGTTGATTAAAAAAATTTAGTTGTAGAATATAGATTTTTTTATTATTAAAATTATGACGTTTTCTTTTTGCAGTTTTAGTTTTCGATAGATTGAAAAAGAGTTGGCTAATTGTTGTGGCGTTGCATGCAAATTTCTGGCTCTACAGAAATGATAATTTAGTTCATCATTTCAATGATGGAAATTTCAAAATCATTATGGAAAACGTCCTCGAAAATTGCTTAAACATTTTTGTTGAGTGCGATTTTGTTGGAAACTTCGAAGTTCCTCAACATGAATAAATATTCCAAGGAACTCCGAGGTTCATTGATCTTGTTGAAGTCTCAAAAAGCTGCTCCTGGCCGCTCTCTTCGTCACAATCTTAAATGCACGCCTGCGCTAACCTATCTGGACGCCGATTAACGATACAGCACTTGTACCAAGCTCGAATTATCTTAATTGGTAGTAACTGAGATTCACGCGGATGGTGCCGATCTTACGCCATGGAAACGTTACGAGAAATAATAATATTCACGAGAACATTAAGAAAAATAACAAAACTATTTACAGATATTAAATAAAATAACAAATGCTGTAATAGAAACAAAATATTCTTTAAATTTGTCATCTTATTTAAAAACAAAAACAAAAAAGAATATTTCAACCAAGTTATGACAGTTTATTATTGTAATTTATACAATATTGACACGATAAATAATTATATTCGATCGCTGATCGATAAATTTCGCACTCTTTTATACCGACCTTGGTACACTCTTCACGCATTCATACTACTCTCGAACGGAGAGCATAAAATGTTATATATATTTATATTCATGGATATATATTTATGTATATTACATACATACATCATTGAAGACCGATCTCAAAGATTTTTACAGCAAGACGAAACTCAATTATGCTACTCGATATTTATATCGAAGCTGTATACACATCGGTCATTTGACGTTAATTGAGGACGGTTAGAATTCTAATTACACTGTAATTAAAAATTGATGAAGCAGGACGTTTTAGTATGGACATATTTTGCGGTTAGTTTTTTTTATAAAAAGGCCCTCGTGATCCAGAGGAGTAAATCGATTGATCAAATACAATCAGAGTCTTTCTACCGAGTAATTGTTCCTCAATTAGAAGATCACTTTGAGTTATATTACGAGAAAAAGAAGCTAATGTGGGACATAAAATAAACCGCAAATTGTCATCCCAAATTAGCCGCATTTTATTAACGCAGTAGTCCTGCCACAGCGTCGTTCAAAAGTTAACTCTCCGGTTAGTTTTTGAAAACTTGGCTATAAAATCCGGAATAATCCAATAATGTCAGTTTTTATAACTCATGGGAGTGTAAAAACATAGAAACTTTCGGGAAAAATGTCTAACATATGAAGTTTAAAGTTTGAGGAATAACGAACCGCACCTCATTCCCGTATCTAATACGCAGAGCTCTATTTAGCTGTATTTCTGGAATCAAACTGCAATGGAGTGTGTGAAAATTTTTCTCCACCTGCCTGTAATAACTCGTGTAAAACTGTGCACTCGTTGATTGCTTGTATGTCTCGAAATATGAGATTCCTGTTGAATTTTTGCCTGTGATAGTGCTTTCTAAATGAGTAAAAAAAAATTTGTAGCAGAACACTTTGACGAGACTACTGCCTCAATTAAAAACGGCTTGAAAAATAAACTAAATTTGCTCTGAGTTTTTTCGAATTATTTCCGCTTTTTTGAGCTGGAATATCTCATGTAGAGGTGCTTCCAGATACGAGAGAGGGAGAGAAAGAGAGAGAGAAAGAGAGAGCAGGAAAGTGGGAGAGAGAGAGAGAGAGAGAGAGAGAGAAAGAAAATGATCATGGTTCGAAAAGTTGATTTAACGTTATGTTCTCGCACTTCGGAGTTTTCGAGTACGAAAATTTATCGTTATCTCTTCGCGGTCCGTAACTCGGTAATATAGCATACACGGGGCCCAGTAAGAGAGGAGTCAAGTGTGCTGGAAATATAACTATGATATATCAGGGAGTGAAAGATTGGGGAGAAAGGGAGAGGGGGCTACGTTATTTGGCATGAAAGATCGTAAGCCACGCATGGGGTGTATAAAAATATTTCGTAGGGGAGTTTTATAAGATTGTACACGTAAAATATTATACCCTTTGTATATAAATATTCTTAGTAGTGATTTTGATAGCAATGTTAATATAACGTGTACAGTATAATAATAAATATAAGAAATGGTAAAAATATAGTTTTGGTAAACAAATTGATTCATCAGTTTGAATCGAAATTTGTAACTCAGGAATTATCTCGTGCCACAATTCGTCTTTTTCCAGACCAATATATCCATTTTCAAGGTCATTAGCCAAGAAGTTTTTGTAAGGCCGAGAAAGGGTCCCCTCATGTAGCTTTGTTTTGTTTCGTTTTTTTTTTTTTTCTATCGCTCCTACGCCACTGCAACGTCTCTTGAGCTCGCTTACTCTCTCTGGGCACCGGACGGGCTCGAGGGAGGTGGGGCCCTTTCTCTCCTTCTTTTTTTTTGTGTTCTCGCTTCTTCCGACCGGGGCCTGCAACTCAAGAGGGACCCCGATCGCTTTCGTGGACCCCTGTACAGAACCAGACCCTATTGTTTACTTCTCTCTGTCCCTCCCGTTTCTCTATCCATTCTTCTTGTGTTCGACGAGGAGCCAGTTCGAATATGTTCAAACTTAAAAAAACCACGTACCCGCGTAGGTGGCTCGTGTTGCTCGCAACGGGGAACCCAAAACCATCTCTCCAAACCAGCAAATATGTGTCGCCAGATTTTTCCAGTTAAACTATGAAATCCGATTTTAACTGATTTAAAATATTCCATACCACGATTTTAAACACAAAATTTTTCCTTTTTTCTCGTCGCTTGCATGGGTTTCTTTTCATGAAATGGGAACGGGATAATCGCAACTGAGGTCGGGGTTTTCTCGAGGTTGGGAAATCATGATTCTTAGTTACTTCGTCAATTCGCAGTCACGATCGAAACGGAAAAACGACACGTACATCAAATGACCTTTTTTCTTAATCCCTTTTCAGTGAATGAAGTTTACCACGTCGGAATGCAGCGAAATTTTTTTTTTAACTTAATTGTTCATTAACTTTTGAATTCGAGGAATTATCGTTCACGAATTTGAGTCTTCAGATCCCAAAACAAGTATCGTCCAATTTTCGTAACCATTATAGTACATGAAGATTTTGAGCTCTGCTATCGAAAGAATAAAATTTCGTTGCGTTCCGACGATACAAACAACAACATCATTCTCCTTTCGTTATTTTTTGAGAATTTCTTTTCTCTGTCATTATGATTTGTCACTGTCGCTTCTTTTATAATACACGAAATAACAAAATAATAAGAATAATGGCATGTTTGAAAAATGATTTGTTAGCAACTCTTGCGTGTGGTCCAGTAGGCGGCCACTAATTCCTACAACACCCAGAGAAACCAACAAGATTTACTTCCGAGCTCAGCTCACCACGATCTGACTCTCCAAAGGCTCGCCTAATCTCTTAGAGAATGTCAAAGCTTCCGTTCTTCTCGCCTTTCCCGGTCCCTCAAACTTCTGTATGGAGGTGACGAAATCTTCTAACATTTCATCCTATTCGATCCTCGAGTAAATTCCTACGGAGATAAAAAGAAAAATATAACTTTACGAAGAAACGCGATATTCCGCTTGTCATTGCGGTGATATACACCGACTGCGAGTTGTCTCTGAAAATTTTGCGTTTTTCAATGCTCTTACGAGATAGAAGTTGAAAAGAACGAGATTTAAATTCTTTAACTTTAATGATATTTTCAAAATCAAACATTTCATCAATACGATCAAAATTTGAATAGACGAATGAAACTGATGGAATCTGTTTAAATATGTCACTGGTTTATTAATTGTTTTTTGATAAATAATATTAATATCACTTCATATTAATGAATCGCGATCTCGAGTCTTGTCTTTTCTCTGCACATTCACATTTTCTTCCATATGATATGAGATTCCAGCTTATCGTTCAGATTAAAGTAACACCACAAGGGAGCCTGCTGATCTCGTCTTTCTCCGCCGCTCGTTCGCATATACATATCCATATGATCCGAGCATTGCAGCGTGAAGGAGCGAATGAGAACTCGTTTCGTCTCTCTTTTTATGTTTCCATATGAAGAGAACGAAGAAGAGCAGAGCGAGTCTTTATATAATTTATTTTTGTCCTCGTCTTCAACTTTTTCTCTTCGGACTTGAATCTCGTTTACTGGTCCATGGATTTGCCATTTTATCTCTGTCTTCCCTGGTGCTGGCTTCCTTTATCTCTTTCTGTCTTTCTTCTTTCAAGCTTCACCGTATCCTTCGTTTTTCACCTTTAGCTCCTGTCTCCTTCCAGCTCCCGCTCCACCCGCACTCGTGATCATCATCATCATCATCCTATAATCCATGGTAGAACCAGTTTGAAAGCTTCACCCACGCCCTGACTGCATCTCTTGCTATACAGAAGGAAAAAAATAACGAAAGAGAAAGAGAGAAAGTTAAAGAGCAGAGATTTAAATTTTTCAAGGCCGAACGATGCCCATTTACGTTCAAGATCTACAGACCCAATGTGCTATTCAAGGGATACGAAACAAAGTAGGAAAAAAGGGAGACAAAAATGCTAAACCATATACGAGAAAGAGTCGTAATACATCACACACGTGCTCGGCATCTGGGGTCCCCAAAGGCTCGTGCTCGCGATTCTTTCCGCCCGATCTTCCTGATCACGAGCCCTAGCTGTTAAAAGCCGAAAGAAGTCGAAAAGAAACATAGGATAGAGAGATAAAAAGGACGAGGAGTCTTCGACTTGAAGAGGCAATCTTTGACGTTTTTTTTTCTTATCCTCTCTGCCTTGTTTTCTTCCTCTCTCAATCGTCCGTATGTATACTTTATTTTTCTTCAGCCCATTTATCCCTTTTGGATCTCTCGCGAATTTATTTTTGCGGACCGTTTTCGATGTCTTTCTTCCTGCTGATCTTTTTACATATCTGTTCGTCCTCGCGGTTAATGTTATTCGCAGGATTAAGTATTCGCAATCTTGTTTCACAATCTTTCACATTTAGACGTTGCTTTGACAAAGTCGAACAGTTTACATGTTGAATAAGATCATTCAGTGGAACAAGAGAATAATTATATAAATATATGCGACCAATTGTCGTTAAGCAGCCAAGGCAGCTTTGCATTGCAATACATCAATTTCCATACATACATAAAGAGTGGCACAAAATTCATACAAGCTTCTTACATGGCAGAAAGAGCGTGAAATTCTGAAGCAAAGAGTCTCCAACTGTTTATCTCTCGAATACACCGTTAATGAGATCTTAATGGAGTAGTGCGAGAGCCAATCCGGTGCGTCAGCTCGTAGAAAGGGGTGGTGAAAGGTTTCTCCACTCGCACACGCCTCATTCAATGGGATTTTGATTAACCAATAATTCTCATTAATGGTATGCAGGACAAAAAAAATAGGCCAGGATATTTTCATTCGGAATTTTGGGATCTTCCCGTTCTGTAATTATATGCCACGAGTTTATACCCGACACCATTTATATTTACGCATGCGTATGTATTATATATCATTTCTTGACCGAGGCTCCTTGCAACCATCCCATATATGGGGTGGCCGATTATACCTTCACTTCTCGCAAACGAGCTTTCTTTTATATTTGTATGATTTCTTTAATTCGTTCTACTATTTTCAATATTTGGTTTATTGATTTGATCGGAATATATCGGCTCTTCGATTATTTTTTATTCAACGTCTTTCGGTATTGCAATTCCTCCGTATAGACGGATGATTGCTATTGAATATTTCCACTTCAGAAAATCCGCGCTTATTATACAATTCGGACAAGGCTGGTGGAATTGTATAAGAATGCAAAGGGTACGGTGAGTCTCGACACTGTCGCGGTTCTAGAGTCGCGCTTTTATTGCCGCGACCGCGTTACACACTTTGAATAAATGCCCACGCGAATCAAACTAGTACATGCGACGGATATTCTTATATGTTTAGACGATAAGGCACATATGTATCTGAAGAAATATCGTACAATCATTTTTCGTATTACGCAACGATAAGACTGGCGGGACTCCACATAAGGGGATAGAAAATCTGTGCAAAAATTCAGCTCGTTTATTTTTTTCGAATTGTTTTGCAGCTCTTGTAGATTTCTTCAGGAGTACATTTGTTTTTTCACATAAGAGATTTATAGTACTTCGTAGTTTCTTAAATGCACGATAGTCCTATGAAAAATGAAGTACGTTGACAGTACTGAAAGAAAACTCCACACCAGTGTACATGGTTATGAATGAAATGGCTCAAAACACGCTTTCTAATCGAAATTAAAAGACGTCTTCATACACAAATTTTTCGCGATCAATTCGAATTCAATCGGCAGAATATTGGATGGTAAACTCGTTGAAATCTCTATTATATTGAAAAAGAACTTACTTTACACTGACGGACACAAGGAGACATTGTACAGTATGCATGCATCGATTGGTACTTTCTCGCCTGCGGCAAGGCAGCCTAGGCTAGTCGCTCGCCTCACTTCTCCACTACTATTTTCCAGCATCTCCGAGCTCTATTCCCAAGTTTCATCTTGCAAACACTCTAGAAAATGTTCTGCGCATTAATTTGCACAACAAACCGCTTTCTTGATTAAAAAACTAGGCGCTTCCATCAGTTGAGACTCTGAAAACGAATGATTAGTTAAGACGATACACAATTAATATTAAAAAATGAATTGAAACGCTTCGAAAAGCGCAAAGAATATGGGACTTCGTGTTTTTCTTTCACGCAATTTTTAGAATTGATTATATTTATTACATATCCATGCTCATCATCAAACTGTATTCAAATATCCGAAATTATCGAATTATCATATTCTATGAAGTCATCGTTATTACTGTTCTCTACATTTCAGTGAAGACGAACACTTCGAAATCTATGTTTATTAACATGACATCTTTTTTTTGTTGTTATTGTGTAATTTTTTTGAGAGCTGCAGTACTTTGGCGTTGCAGTCCCCTTAAAAGGAATTTCTGAATATTACACCGCGTCCAAAGTTTATGGAGACAGGGTTAAAAGTTGCATGCCTGGACCATAATGCTTGGGACGAGCCTTATTTTGCTGCAAATTGTAAATTCCACTTTTCCAAGTCGGTCTCGTAGTAAAATAACTATTATCTCTTATTGCTCGAGTGTATACAAGACTAGTTGATATTTTCTTGGTTTCACATTTTTTACGTCTTTTTTTTATGTTTGCAACGTAAATTCATCTGTCTAGGCTAATTAAATCGTTACATAGATTAATAAGAGGAGTGCACGTGTCTCGTTGTGAATGTGTTTTTTCTGCACCTTTTTTTCTGCTTTCCTGCTCTTTCCGGGGGGAAAGGAATTTTGAAATGTTTACCTTGCAGAAAACAAGCGAGCTTGGTGTATGCAGTTTTTATTGAGAGCTTCTCTCGTTTCTATAGGTAAAAATTGTGGCATTTACTTTCCTCATCGCTTGCATACATTTTGTTTTTTTTTTTTCTAAACCAAGAAACGCTAATGATGAACTTCCGAATTTAATCGTTGATCTTGATCAATCCAAAATATTGTATACATATAGCTAAGTAATGATTTTGGTTATTATTTCTGTTGCTTTATTTTTACGAGTCGATGAGGCTCGAATTAAAATGTTTATTTCCATTTGATGAAAAAATAATTAAATTAACGAGTGAATGGGGCATATCCGGTGATAGGCTAGACAATTTTTTCAACTAGTCAATTCAAATTCAATACAAATCTCTATTTATTAAGTCTGTATCTCACATACACGATATCCTGTTCTTATGGAGACTCAGAGAGTCCAATCTTTGACGTGAAATCTATCGACGCTCGTATGATAGATCGGTCAATGAAATAAAAATTCTTCGATTCATAATTAGCTGGCCCGACGAGCTACTTACTTATGACCAATAGAAACTCGTGCCTCATCGAGTGAAACGCTCGATCTGCTACATTAGTTTCGAATCCCGTTGCAGCCATGAGCAGAAATATTATTGCCAATTTAGCATTTGCCATGTCATAACTCTATTAATTTTGATGTTGTATATTTTTCAACTAAAACCTAAGTCGAATTTTTTTCAGAGAAGAACTGAATAAATGAATGACCATTCAGGCGGTAAACTGTCTCAATAAATAATCCTCTCGCCGACAAAATCAAAAGATATTTCTTCCCAAGTAGTTCCCTTCCCAAGAATTATCTACGAACATTTTGTTTCTATGAAAAAAAACTTCTTTCCAAAAATATTTTCACGATACACGCTTAAACTCTACTCAAACTCTGTTATTCTATTCTGTATTCCAATCTTTTTTTAGAGATTCGCTGCAAAATCGTCGAATTTGAGCAAACATATAGAAGTACAGTTATATCTAAATTTTGGCTTATAATCTGTACGTCGATCCTAATCGATAGATATACGCGGGTTCCATGCTCATTTTATCCTTAACATGTGAATACATCTATTCTGGGGAGCGTAATCTTAAACCACGATTGCGAAATTCCATGATCGGTGTATGTTTTTCAAAACGGCAGATAAACAACGCAGTTTGCATCAATGTTATTTTAGAATTTTTTCGTTATCTCCGACGCCTCCATACTTGATAATGTCTTTGGTAATGAAAAGACGATGGAAGACAGCGAGTTTGTAGTAATAGATAAAACATTTATCGATAAAGAGCATTACATTGGAAATAACGAGAGATATTAATGCCGAATCGTCAGCGAAGGAAATCGTGCGGACAAAATAAAGATTATCATTCCTTTATATTCAATTGGATGATCTGTCGCGTCATCAGGTGTTTTATGAATATGAAAAACACCAAAAAATTAGCAGAGGAAACAGCAGGAAGTGCCACTTATACAAAAAGAGAGAACACGGATCAAGATTATATGGGCTTTTTTTTCGGAGTTCATGAGGCACAACCTTGACGATGAAACAGTGCCTGGCTTATTAGTCAACGAAAGGGGGAACGAAAGGGCACAATAGTTCCCTTTGTATTCATGTTCACTCGCAAGTTTTGGAGGGGGGGACACGTGCCCCTGGGCACCCTTCGCCCTGCAGTACCAGGACTCTTTTTACCCAAGCACACACTGGATCTATTATTATTATTATCATTATTATTAATATTATTATTTTTCTTCTTATTATTCAGGTCTTGGTAGAAATCTGCGGTGTACTTGGTCGTTGATTTTTTTGTCTTGTTTTTTTTTTACACGGTTGATTCTCCTACGCGAGGAAAGAACAGCAAGCGAGGACAATGGAAGGTATAGGGTCGTACCCGCAAGTATTTTAGATTCAGCCTCCCTTTTTTTCTCTTGCTTTCTCGTTCTTTTGCTCTTCCCCTTTCATGCGTCTTTGAGATTATTTTTTGTTTTCTTTTCGCAACTCTCTCCGTCTTTCTCTAACTTCTTGGGTTACGAGTTCATGCCTTTTCAGCGAGATCTTTGCACCGCAGTGCAAAAGTTTTCTGATGGACCCGAGAGGCTCGTTTGGTTCGAACGTCTCTCCGAGAAGAGACCAGAGCATGTGTGGGTAGAGTGCACGCATAATAATATACGCACACTCACGTATTCCCGTGTAAACACGTATCATGAACTCTTTGCAGATACGTGAATATTTGTACATATATATGGATGTGTTTATAGAGGCTTACTCACATGAAACATCAAAAACGCTATGGAGGACATAATACGGCGGGGTTTTTGCGAAAAATCAACATGATAAAAAACAATCAAGAGAGATATATGCGATGAATAATCAACGAGTGGAATACCCAAGCATCGCGTATTTCGACGCGAATAGGCGTATAAATATGAAAGTCTTCATGTGCAGTAAAACTTCTCGAACAAAAAGTCGCTAAAATTCTTTTTGGTACTATTGAATTGTGGTTATTATTGTTATTTTTATCAAACCCAAGAGACCCGAGGCGTGTCTTCTAGATTTGAGAAAAAGTACATGCATGGGCACGGCCCATTCCTTTTGGATCCGCGTGTAGGTATATTCGAACTGTTGCACATATGATTTTTCATTCTGCTTCTAATTATTCAAGGCCCTGTTGTTATTTGAAATTGTGCTTTGCAGAAGATTTTGAGGTTCGAATCATTTTGAAAGTGTTCAAGTTATTTTTCTTTCATAATAATGAGCGCTCGGAAAAAAAACATTGGGAAATTTTTGAAATGTATGTTTCGGACCGTGTTCGTTTTGCCCTGGATTTCAACTTCACGGGGCAAAACGGACACAGTGATCGTTTTGCCTCACACGTCTGTTCTGCCCCACGTCCTCCAATATCCTTTTTTTGTGTGGCACAAAAATATATGCGTGTCGACATCTTCGTCTTGAGAATAGAAAAAAAAAAAAAAAAACACGGACTTTTAGGCAGCCAGGATATTGTTTTCTTATGCGATGCATACCGTGCCCGAGAAGAATTAATAATGAAAGGGATAACGCAAAAGTGATGGTTAGAAACAATTTTACGCGTGAAACGAAAATTAACCGTCTATGCATGCAACGTTCTCGCGCCATTTTTAATTTATCACCATACCCCATCTTTTCTCATACCCTTTATCTTCCACATCTCATCTTTTCTATTACGTATATATTGATGAAACTTTTTATTTTTTCATCGCCTCTTTCCAGACGAGACATATTCGTTAACGTCTCAATCTTGCGGAGAGCAGAACGCTTTACGTAAATCGAGAACGAGATCTCATACCCAAGCCTGTTACTACGAAATTTACGATGTATATAAAATTTGTCCGATTTCAACGATAGCTTATATTCAAATCAAATCTTTTCAAACTCAAACGAAAAACAGATACGATTGATTTTCTCAAGTTTATTGCTTTATTAGGATGATATTTTTGCTTATTTGTTTTTCTCGAAACCGAGCTCACTTTGTTTTCTATAATGAATAAATTTATTCATTATATTCTTTTCACTATCTTTGCTTGAACATTTTTTCAACCTCTTTCAACGTCTTCGAATTCCGAATATTTATCTCTTCTACACTTTTTTCATTTCTTGTCAAAGAACTTTCAAATAAGTGAAGATAAGACGCGTGTCGTCGTTTCGACGAATTGCATTTTTTCAAGGAGATTTATCGCTTGACGTAACTCTGGTGCTAATTGTAGAAAGTGTATACTTTGACGCATTGAAAATGACGTGGACAAGGAAGCAAAGTACGAGATGTGACCTTGAGGAAAACAGAATTTTTTATTTTGCTCATCACGACCGTTTGTTGCAACCCTCAAGATTATATGTCCGCGATAAGGTCACCCGGGAAACGATTCATCGATCATTAATCATTGGGAAGCCCAATAATAGTCTCCGTGAGCGGCACAAACGAAGACGAAGCGATTCATCAGCTGATGTCGAAAGGATAACCCACACACACAATACATATATATATGAATTTTAAATTATATAATTATATTTACAGCAAAAGCAATCCTTGTGTATTACACTTGCTTTCCTGAACCGATCGATTCGCAATTAAAATTGTTGAGCGATTATATCAATGATCCGAGTGTTGATGATCAATACGTAATTACTGCACCGTATCAAAATTGTACAAAACCTTCCATTACTCTCGAATTCACCTCATTCGTTTATTCGGCCCATAAATAATGCCAATTTCTCTGCGTAAGATTTTCTCTGCGTAGATTATCTTGGCGATAACATTTGGAAATTCTTTTTGTAGCAAAAAGTTGTTTTTTTTTTACATTATATACGTATATTGAAATGGACATTTTCATTTGACATTGTCAGCTGGTATCTAGGAAAAATTGTTGATACAGCAGCAGAAACTGGAGAGGACTTTGAATTTTGGGCAATTTTTAGTCTGGAAAATAGAAACTTTTCATCGAAAGAAAAGACAATTTCATCCATTTCCATGAAAGTTTATATTCCTCGTAACGGTAATTTTTTCATTTCATTTCACTCCCCGTTGGGGAAGATTTCTAACAGATGATCTTGCACTTAAAAAAATGATGATGAAAGTACATGTACCAGTATTTACTGATCTTTTTGTCTCAAGCCATACCAAACATATTTTTCATCCATCGGTAACAAAACCGTTTATTACAGATACTGAAATTCAAGAGGAGAAAGCGCGTGTCGAAAATCGACGAACGTAAGAGAGTTCTTCGAGTGAAAGTGGCTAATGATCAAAGCATTAACGTAAAAAATGATGATTATCCGTAAATTCGATAATATCTCGAATAGTAAACGACAAATCATATTTTTCTTGAAAATAACTAGATAAATGCAACAAAATGTACGTACATAATGTATATACAATTGTTTTTTTTTTTTTCAGAATAGTTGTAGTAAATAATTGGCGTGTCCAGAACATCGTTTTACAAAAGTTTCTGTAGCATAGATTTTATGTGACAAGCAATTTTTTCAATAATTTATTATCCACTTAATGATTTTTCAGGAGTCCAAGGAAAACAGATTATCATTACTTTTTAATTTATTATTATTATTATTATTGATAATAATAATAATAATATTAATATTACTGTACGTTGTGGTGGAACCTCCATTGCAGTATGGTGAATAGGAAGTGACAGGGACAACGCCTCTCCGCTGGCTCGAGAGACAGCACGTCGCCGCAACGAGTTCAGGAGACGCGTGTGGCTTTATGTTCTCTTATCGCACTTTTCGCGCTTACAGAGCGCGCGACGAGAAAACTTCCTGCGTGTATATAAATATTTATGCATATATATCCATACTTTTAAACATCGGTGTGGTGTGCGATGCGGTTTAATCAGAATCGTCTATACACGGATAAGTATATTCGTGTTCGTATATATAAACACTTGTATCCATAGACAAGGAAGCTGAATACGAAATGGGGAAAAAATAAACGAGCAAAAAGGCACGTACGCTCGCTCGGTTTTCTCGCGAACTTCATCCTCGCTCTCCCTCTCTCTCTCTCTCTCTCTCTCCCTCTCTCGATATCGATATCGATACCGAGTTTCAAGCCACTCTACGGCCCCGGCGTATCACACTCATAAGGTGAGAAAAAAAATTATCCACGTACAGACGACGACACACTTTACAAATAGATAATAGATAACTATACTATCAGTATAAAATATTTTTTTAACGATGTTCTATCCATATTCCTGGAGTCTTACAGATTTTTACTGAAAAAATACCTATTGGATTTTTTAGTTTTAGTCTCTCCAAAGCGTCTTTATACAGATTTTTTGTTTAAATTTTGTCGACGTAGTCAAGTCTCTATTCTTAAACTGCTTGCAATCGGAAAGAATTGCTGTAGGCAACACCCTCAAGGGTCTCACAGGAACACAAACAGGAGAGTTTACTTTCCAACGTAACTTGGCGAGACCATATTCATAGTGAAATTTGAATTCATTAAAAATAGAGAATTCCGGCAAAGTTTGCTTGGTTTTTCGCTTCTCGATTAAACACCAGATTGAACATTTTTTAAAGTCTAGTAGGTTTGGGGCTTAGTGAGAGATAAAAATCTGTTTTCGTCGAGTGCATCGATAAATTAAGGACATAGAAGATCACTTCGCGATACAAATGTTCATTAATTACATCAGTGCATACATGAAGTACGAAGGAAGATGATATCTCGGCCCCCCCAAGATGTATGATAAATTGAAAAATATGGGCTTCGCGTCGTTTCATCGTGTATGTTGCTCGGTTGATCGTCATTCGTAAGAGCCACGAAACTTCAATTTCTTGTCGGGCGACAGAGCAAGGTGAATATATGTGGGGGCAAGAAAACGAAGAAAGAAAGTACAAAGAGGTGGGAAGTATACGATAGGTGCAGGAATTTTAATATCCATCGGCTCAATATCGTGAACAGGCATTATCGGCATTTTGTAAGTCCCATATAAGTATATTTTTACACATACACAAGGTGTCCTGAACAGCGAAACTATTATAATAAAAAATGTTGACATTGCATGAATTTTCTCACAGCAGCTCACGAGCTGAAGGTTTATTTTCTGTACATAAGTAATTTCTGGTGGAAAAATTCATCCCTAGACCACTCGCAGCTCATTTTGAAATACAGAGAAGCGTATGCATGCTGTTTTTTAAATTATTATTCAAACTGAATGAATCCGTAACTAAGTCATGTTTTGGACAACCTCATTTTTGTCTCCAATTTTTCTGTAGAAATGTAGAATTGCAAGGTCTATTCTGTCGAACCCAAACTTATTGCCTCCCGAGTGGGCCTGTAGGTATACACATGGCACATTGTATCTCGACCATGAGTGTATGCTTCTTATATTCGCAGAGCTTTATTCTATACAGATACTTCAGACTCATAGCGTGGTGGTGGTCGCGATACTCGAGAACATGTATTCGGACCTACCGCGGAGAAAATATAAACCCGCGCGCGATTCGAGGCGCGAGAAACGTAGCACTCTCTGAACCTCGCCATTCGCGATTCGATCGAAAATCCACTCTGCTGTTCCCAGAGCGGCTCTCATCGTTGGTATTATACATTTTTTTCCTGTCGTTGTCGTAGAACGAGAGAGATTAGAAACGAGGAAACGTTTCGCCATATATCTCTTGAGTCGTTCGCAGGAAATGAATCATTCGACACTTTTTTTTGGCACATGGGGTATAAATTTTCTGATATTCCGATGCAGCGGCAATCATACTGTTTACACAGGTACAATCTATTGTACAAATTTATTGTTTATTGTTTGTTCGGAAATTCGTACATTACAAAAAAAAAACAATCGAACAACGTTATTTCCTGGTTTTGTGAGATTCAGTAAAATTGTGGGCGGAAAAAAATTCACAATAGCGACCAGAGTTCCGGACGTTCTATATATGCAACGAAAAAACTAAATGAAACAAGTTTTTAATCTGTATCAATACTGTGAGCAATAGTAACGGCATCAAATGAAAACAGTATTTTTTTGAATGCAAATAGAAATTGTCAAATTTGATTGAGAAAAAATTATTTATATACTGGATCGTTAACTGAAAAATTACTGTCAAATCGAGCGCGAGATTTCTTGTTATTAATTAGAGCGAAAGATTAGAGCTATACTGCGTAAATTGTATATGTGTGTATACCTTTGTGGAAAAAAAAAATGTGTACGTACTTCTTTCGCCTCTTTATATATAGTATATAAAAATAAGGATAAGAGGAAGGATAAGAGTATGTAAAATCTTAGTCGTATATATAGCATAGTAAATCGCTGTGGCGGCTTGCCGTTCTCGCTCAAGAGAGCGAGTAGCCATAATTTATTTATCGCGATACGAGAGATGAGCTCGAGCGGCTTTCTTTCTCTTTCTCTCTCGCCCGCGCGATCTCTTTTACCCCATAGCGAGCCTTCGCGCTATATGTAAATGAATCACTGCGCTCTTTTGCATCATTTCTCTCTTTCTCTCTCGCACTTACTCTTTCTTTTGCTTAATCATCGCGATACTTGCTCGTGGAACCGAGAGAGCAAGATCAAAGTCCACATACACTCTCGTATTTTTAATGTAATATCTGCTAAGTATACATATACGTAGAAAATTCATAGAAAGAGCAAAGCACAAGAAGAGTATTTTTTTATTTATCCAAACAGCAACACGAATGAGTTCGGAGCAAGCTCCATATATAAATTATACGAACAGCGAAATCGGGTAAAGTTTACAAAATTTTTTAGTTCATTTTAACGTTATTATTATTATTTTCAACACCAAACTGGGAGTTGAGTATAACGAGAACAAAATAAAGATTGAATGAATAACGTAATTGATCGATCTCCGAAAAAATTTGAAATTAATGATGGAACCTGAATTGCATATATACTGTATTTACAAATTGAAAATAATCTGATTTGTATCATATAGAAATTATATGCAACGGGTAAAAATTCGAGATAAAATAATAAAGTTTCGTGTTATTTCATTTTTCAATATTGTTTGATCGAATGGCGTGTTCTGTCGAAATCAATTTAATCAATATTCTACATATAAACGAGAATCGAACGTAACATATGTCTCCATCAATCAAACCACCGCAACGTATTAACAAGTGTATTTTTTGATCTTTATTTTTTTCACTCTCCATTTTTTTCCTCTCCACCTTTATTCTTTATCTATTGACGTAAAAAAAAGTTGGGCACGAACTCGATGCGCAAGAAAAGTGTTTATTCTTGAATAATGGACGCTAATGAAGTTGTAATTATGGCTACGTGTGTATCTGGTCACTGGTGAAGCGTGAAAAACGTGTTTTCATTCTCGTACATGTAATCTCACGGTGCAGGATACACATAAATATCGAATGTACACGATGTGTTGATATTTACAAGTGGCCGAGATTATGGGGCAATTTTATTAATTTTTATCAAATATTTGATACGTATATGATTTTCTTATTTTCAGTTGTATAAAACATCAGTTATATTCCCATAGTATTTAATGTTTTTATATACGTACCATTTATTTAAGAGAATTATCTTCAACGATCCTCTGCATTTAGTTTTATAAGTCTTTTTCGGAAATTTTTTACACGAATGAAAATGTGCTTAATATTATTAGAGTAGATAACAATTACGTTTTATTCGGCGTGTTAAAAAATATTTGCTATGGAAATGAAGAATAATGTAGAGACCAATATTCCGTGCAACAATGGGAGACAAAAATTGAGTCTCGCAAATGTACCGGTCGATATATTCACAAAAAGACAGCTCTTCATTCCTCGAAAATAGGCAACACTTTCCTAAATATATATAACTATGTATCTATGCAATTCATGGGTGCATTCGTATGTGAATAGGTTTAAGGTCGTCCCTTCAAGTATAACGTTACATATGCAGTGCGTGCCCATAAGAGCGAGATAAAATGCGCATACGTGCCGGATTAATCGAGTGTGAAGCACTGTAGATTACATCCTGGCACACCCCCGCCTCATATGTTTACTTCTACAGGGTGCCTCCAAATTAAATTCTCACTGACATTAACAGTAAATGACTGTTGTCGGCAAATCCCGAAACTATGTCCAAGGTTCATTTGAATATCTTCAAAATTATCATTGCAGAAATATTTGTTTTTTCATCGTTCTTGCGGGAATATTTTTTTTCTCCGTTTTCACTCTCTTTCAATGCAACACCGTGTCGCATTCGCACGAGGGCCAAGATGAAATTGATATACAAGCCGCTGAATATGGCTACGCGCCCACCAAACCAAGTATTGACCTCGCTCGAGCCTTTTGAACTTTGAAGATTGCCGAAGTCACACGACATTCGAAAACCCATCGCTGTTCATTCATTGCATAGAATAAAAAACATGATACACGTGTTTTTTTGAAATAATGTAAATGTCTCGCATCTATGCGAAAAGTAGATTAGACTTCACCTGCATCGGAAGTTTTCCTCGCAAATTATAGGTGAAACGATGTCCATGGAGACACCAAAAAGGCTTAAAAAACAAGCGTCGTGTTCGCCAATGGAAATGAAGTCATTTGGAAGTAAAATAAGAATTAGGCAAAGAGGGCATTTGAGGATACTCTCTTATGCATTCTCGTCGTACTGCGGCAGAGGACTTTGAAGAGGTTCGGGGTGAGATTAATTTCAAGCTTGGTCAGTTTTCGATCTTTCTGCGGTTCCACTATCTCTTTCTCTCTCTCCCTCTCTCTCTCTCTCTCTCTCGCTCTGTTTTTCATCGTCTTTAATTCTTTCTACTTGCTTTTCTTTTTTCTATTTATTGTGCGTATAAATATAATCGTTTTTTTCCCTCTCGTTCAAGCTCAATTCATTACGTTTTATTTTTTCTCGTTCCCGGTATTTCTCATTCCATTCTAGTTATTTTGGACCTTTTCTACTCATTGCTCTCCCACATCGTCTCTATTCATACTTCGCCCACCGGACACTTGTACTTCCTTCAGTTCCTTCCAGTCTAAGCTTGCACGATAAATAATTATGCTTCTCCCACAACTCTCCTGGTTCCTTTGAACCGAGTTATTGTTGTGACACTTCGCAACGTTTTATTCTTAGGATTTATTCTCGTATCAAATCTCAGCGGACACTTTCGTGACAGATTATTAATTCATTTGATCGCTAATCTTTCGATGTTGAATATTTTGAGCCAGTTCACCGTTTGGCTTAAAAAGAACAAATTGAAAAAGCGTTTCATGAAACCGCAAGAAAGATTATAGATTTTTTGAACATCTTTAATTATGTAAACAAATTCATGAAAACTCTTGCTATTTTTATTATCGAAACATTAAAAATGACAAGAGGATTTATTCATCCACAATATACCAGACAAATATTTTAATACACAACTTCTGTCGATCTTTTATACGAATCCAAGAAAACATGAATATTGTATGCGAGGGATTCTTGAGTACAAAGGGCGGAGATGCCAAGAGTGTGGCAAAGGGATCCGGTTGAATTTTAGTCCACTCGTTATATGCGCCACGAAGCTCCAGTTCGTGGCGTTTTATAAAGTCTCTTGGTTTACAGAACGTCTCGTTTATAGTCGTTCCTTTGTTCACCGGACGTGTTTCACCCAGTGTTACATACATTCGATTCCATACAAATTTTTGTCCTTGTTACAACAATGCGAAAAAAACGAAGGGGCGTAACTGCGGAGATTTAACGCGCGAATCCGTGTCATCTCACGTGTTACGTTCTTTCGCACGTACCGTTATATTGACTGCGTGATTTTCTACCTATTCGTTTTATTTTTTCATCCATCGTAATAAAGCTTCTCCTTGTATTTTTAGAACAGGCACGTGTTTCGCACATCGTGGTGTGTACTAAAAAAATCTCCGAACCTCCTTGTCACTACCCCAAGCCGCGTCAAAGTATTTTCATGCTTCGTACTAGTCCCAGCTTTGATTGATATATAGGTTAGAAAAAGGTGAGTGAAAAAAAAAATTGACAAAAATGTGCTCATGACGCGATCTTTTGCACAGCGTGTGGCTCTTGGTTGCTTTTGCTTCGCTTTATATATTCACTTTGCCGTCTCATCTTTTTCTTTTGTTTTTCTTTTTCGTAATATCTTTAACACCCTGCGGGACGGAACCAGACGAGTTTTACAGCTTCTGAATTCTCTCGTATCGCTCTTCCTTTCTCTCCAACGCGGTTTTTTTGCTCTTTTTCTTCCGCTCGCTGGAAACCAAAAAACTTTAAAATTATTCGGCGCATGTTAAAGTCAGCCATGTCTCGGAATCTCGCCCGCATTTCTATATTCACTTCGCCACCAATTTTTATTTTTATTTATTCTTTAATAGAAGTTTCCTCAATTTTCATATATTTTTGCTTCTTACTGGGCCCTTGTTTACCGCATATTATTTTCATGTTTGAGGGCAGACACATTTTTTTTTCAATTTCTTCATATATTATCGCACCTCGTTACGATTATTCTTATCAAAAATATTTTCATTATCTTGAGATAAATGATGTGTGCACACAGCTCCAAGATCTCGAATGCTCTCTATTTTCTTGTTTTCTTTTACTTGTCCTTATACTCTCGGGTCGTCGACTTTGACGTGAATTTGTTCAGAAGTCGCGACCAGAGGTACCAGAGTGACGGAGCGAGAAAATCTACTGGGCAAGATAATAAAAAGTGAGAGGTGAAAAAATACGAAGATTTTTTTTATCTCGTACGTCTTCGTTCTATAGAAAGAAGAGTTCTCATCTGTTTAACCGTCTCTTGAACAAATATATGTACGTAAACGCTTTCTTCGAGAGTTTCGTATCGTTGTACACCTTAGGCTTCGACGTTGTTTCACGAGCCGTGAATTGGAGGTGAAAAACCATCACGTTGTCCCGTATTTAGCCACTCAATATTATTGCTCACACGTGAGATCAATTCGGTTACAGATTATTCACTTCTCTGCCGCCCTTTTTTTAAATGAATACTTCACAATTTTGGAGGATAGAACTTCATTGTCTTTCATAAGGGCTTATGAAACAATGCCATACGGAAGTCAATGAAACGTTTCAAGGATCCAGTAAAGACTGCAATGAATCGTGTCATTAAATCATTTCAGCGATTTCTCTTATTTTGCATCTCGTTGTTGACAGGTGAATATCATGCACTTTGTCTTGCCCTCATGAAAGGACATCGAAACACTCATACATCAGTTACAATCATTCATACATGTGACCGCGTATAATACATTTGCTTATATTTACATCATATTCTATACATATGCTCATATTCATAAATAAAAATGAAAAATCATATACGAATATATACAATGTATGTGCAATGCGGTGTAAAGCTCTTTGCTCT
Source organism: Campoletis sonorensis (assembly GCA_013761285.1). NCBI lineage: Eukaryota > Metazoa > Arthropoda > Insecta > Hymenoptera > Ichneumonidae > Campoletis > Campoletis sonorensis. The sequence continues at coordinate 1,757,011 of JACEOJ010000111.1, forward strand.
GACCACGTTTTCATTTGCTGACAACGGAGAAGAGTAAGAACCGGCAACGGTATCTCGTCTCATTATCATTTCAGTAGTACACTCGCTTGATACATTCGTGAAGACTATATATGCGTGTATATATATATATATATATAATAAATGTCTGTCACTATCGTGAGTGGAAGAAAGAGGAAGTAAAAAAAGATAGATTCGAGAGAGATGGTGAATCGTTTCTTTTTTCATGTCACGTGTCCCAACCCTTTTCCTTTGCATTTGTGACATATCCTGTCGTACATATGTATAAATTCATGTATCCGTGTATATGCATGAATATTCCATATTTTTTATGGATATTCATAAATTTATAAATACAATCAAGCGGTCGTATGATTTATTCATATATTTAAGACCATCTCGCCCACCTTCCATTTTTAATTCTATACTTAACTATACATATACCAAAATATTTTATAGATGTTACGAAATTCGATACATTCACTGCCGGCATGTAGCAAAAAAATATTTGACTCTAACGTTTTAATTCTCGTATTAACGCAGCGTTATATGAATCGACACATGAAAAATATCTCGTTGCACACACGTGAAAAGTATTTACTTGGACGTGTTATTCGGCTTACCGGTTTCTTGCAATCGACCTTGTCCGCGGCCAACCTCGTTTAAATGAAGTCCATCTTTATATACGTACACATATGCATGTGTACGTTTGGACCCATCTCATCTCTGCTCCACCCACCTAATTAAAATCTCCTGGTAAAATCCACTCTCTCGAGAGCACGTCTTCTCCATCCTAATTTCCGTGCAGGTGATGTTGTGTATTATTTTATTTTTATTCATTTATTTTCGTTTTTATTGCTTCATCTTGGAAAAACTGCGTGACGACTGACGACTCAATATACAATTTTGCGACTCTATGGCTTCTAATAATTCCGAAGATTTAAGGCTTTTGCTTTTCAAGACCATATTTATATTTATTTGCTTTTTTATATCGGATATTTTTGAGTTCTTGTCAATTCTATTTCTATGAGTCATCAATCTTTCATGGTTTAATTTATTTGTGCAAAAATATTCTAGCTATAAACGTATAAACGTAAACACAATATATCCTTTTGGACTCCTCATTGAAACCGGTTCCTTGGTAACATTAGTATTGAGTGAAATTACTATTTTTTCGCCCTTAAGATTCCCACTTTTTCGAGTATTACTAATTATGGTACACCAATTGCTCCATCAAAATTTCTCACCATTTTTGTTGGGAAATGACTATTTTTGTATATTTACATGTACAGTGTGTCTGCGGGATGGAATTGTTGGATCTGCATCGGTAAAAATTCTTCTAAGCCATAATGAGAGGATCATTTATGTAAATCCATTTTAAATCGGACCGACACGGTTGTAAATGGAAACTAGGGAGGGCTTCAAGGTTTTTGCGTGGTTTTATTCATTATTATTATATAAATACAAAAACAAATATATATACAAAGCATTAATAGTACGTACCGAATGGGGAGACCACGATGTACCCACGCACATTCGACTTGCCAGTCTTTCTCGTCACTGTATCTCTTTCTCTCTACGTTTCTCTCTGTATCTCTCTTTTTTTCACCTCGGTAGTTCAACCCATACAGTGACACATACGTGCATAAATCCATATATGTATGTTCGGTCGCGTATGTGGGTGGAGGTGCGCGTGTCCCGTTGTATAAACTCGAAGCTCTTACGACGTTTCTACGTGGTCGACATGACCGCAAATCGACAGACCTGATCCCCATTTCCTTGGCTGCTGCATCAGAATGTTTTTCTCTCCGTAAACTCTTTTTCCGTAATATATTCTGTAGCAGATTTATTTATTATTTTTTTAAATAAAGTATTTTAGCAGAAAAGAGCAACATAATGTGCATCCCTCGATATTAAGAGATTTTCATGAAAATTAATTATAAATAATCAGAAACTAAGCTAACATAGTAATAAATATGATAAACAACTCAAGAAAGAAAGATTCGTATTTTTGATTGATCGATATAATAAATAGGAATAAATAATGATTATAATAATTACTTACTTTTGTACAAATATACATATTAAATGGAGATAACATATATCCTACGCAAATATGTAAATATCAATTGATGCACATTGGATATGTGTTTATTTTTCTGCATATATTTATGTCCATTTTGTACCAATCCTATCGATCGAAGAATAATAAGAGACTTATACGTAACGGCACGATTTGTAAGAGAGTGAATCAAGAATTAACGATTTGTGGGGTATGAGAAGAAGAGGTTTGGAGGGAAAGGTGAAAAACGGGAGTTTCTCTTGTCGAACCTACACGAGTTTCGATCCTAGTCATCACTAAGGATCTCCGTCTTCGTCTTACGAAATTCTCTGTCACAATTGTCAGCGATGTTTATATATGTCTAAATGCACGGGGGAAAGACACCCACCAAAGCATTGTCGGTAATTGATTTTTGCAAGTCCACATTGGACCAAAGGTAGTGCAATGCTTTTTTCATTATTTTTTCTTCTTCCCTGTTTACATTCACCGTGAACGATGAATCGTGCAAATGGAAAAAGTCCTCGGTCAACTCCCACACCGATGTTGCACAATGGAAAGTGCATTTGATTGGAACATTGTAAGAGTATGATTCATTTAATATCGCTGTCTTCTTTTAAAGTTTTCTTCATTAATTATTTCTATTTAATACTCGTATATGCTCTCGGCTTCGTCCGAGCTTCATTACAGATTCAATTCTAAGAATAGCAAATAGAGACACTGCAATTTAGTAATAACTCGGTCAGCTTCAATTCAAATATCGGGTCGAAGCTAAGAGTATTTTTCCAAAAATTGCGATGTGTATTATTCATAATAATGAATATCATTACGTTTCACCAATAAATAGAAATTTGTTATTATTTTTATACAATGACGGTTATAGATGAGTTGACCCTTGAATGAAAATGATACAACATTCACTAGCACATTTTCTCCATTGGAAAGAATTGAAATAATAATAATTTAATTATTCCGAATTATCAAAAACTGGTGATCACTGTCAGAACGTGTATATTTCGCGGCGTGGTTTTGACACGAGGAAGAACTCATCGATGCGAATGGCGATGAGACCTAACGATCTCCGATGAGAGGAAAAGAAATGAATAATTCGATCGAGATGGTCGAGGGGTGATGGAAAGAAGGAGAAGATTTCGTTTCCCCAAGGCAAAAAGACATTTGGTACATGTATATATACTTGTATAGACAACCCGCGGAGTTAAATACAGCGAAATTGAGATCAAAATCGTCGGCGCTTACCTCGCAGAATCTCAGGGCAGCATATTCATGTCAATTTATATCCCAAGATGATCCGATAATTAATGAAACTTCCACTTGACTAATTTCTTACTAATATCGTACCAATTATTGCACCGGTGGTCTCACCTTGTTCGCAAATCATTTATCATTTTCGATTAATGTTACGCGATTTCATGCTCTCGTAATTTGAAAGAAAAAAAAATTAATTTCGAGGCAACCCTGGCTTTACGGTAGTTTTGTCCATTTCACCAAAAAGTCAGTCCGCTTTTTATCGCCGCGTTTTTTGTTTCTACTTATAACGATGTGTTTAACCGTTATTACTAGGACTGGAACTTTTCTCTATTACTGTACGGTCAACATCGATGGACAGAATGCGTGTTAACATGATCAACGGGCGATTCTCGTTGCTGAAAGCTGCTAGAATTTTTTTAATAACGTCTAGGTGATTATTGTTGAATAAAAAAGTATATAAAATTTTTATAAAAACTTATAACAATAATGTTATCATATATCCTCTCTCGCCCTGTTTCTATGCTTCGTAGTCATTAATTCACTGACGGTGATTTCCTATGTACTGGACCCGACCACATAGAGTGTACTGGACGATACCAAGCTATAAATGCGTTTCTGCTCGAGGCACACGCGAGTAAGATTCACGCAATCGTTCTTCCAGCGCACCAGGGGCATAATCGACGATGAATCGAAGCTCGAGGCTGTTGAAAAAAAAAATACAAAACAAAACGAGAACAAGAACAACATCGAGAATGATTAAGTAAAAAAACGTTCGTTCACTACCGTATGCAGGAAGAAAAAGTCTCCTACTGGAATATCTGGACTGCTAGGGAAAAAAAGGACCCAACCTATAATTTAATTTACACTTCAAATCGTACGACTTAGAACCTGCTGCTTCTCAGGCAAGGCTAACGTATTTATATACCTATAAGCCAATTGTACCTGTGCTCTGTACTCCTAGGATACTCGAGCACCAGACACCTTGACGTCCATCTCGTTTAATAGTTTTACAGCAAAGAAATATGCTAATCGCAGTATATGTATATACGGGAGGGTCTACTACCGGATTTCATCCTGTTGAAAAAACGTGCACGTACGTCCTACAGCAATAGCACATGCTGGCATATGCCTTCATGCATACAGGATGTCCCTAAAATCGGTTTCTCCAAATTAACCTCGAAAGGTCAATTATACTACATGTGGAAATAGAAGGCTGCAACGTTATTTTTGATGTATTGATGAGGTATCACTAAAAATAGAGATCGGTCGATCTGGAGCAAGGATCGAGAGAATTGCGTATCAAATGGTGAATATTTAACCGATTAGACGTAATTATTTAATGAATTTCATATCAATCGTTTATTTTATAAGCAACGCTACTGAAAGAATTCCCTTTTTATAATATCCTACCATTGTAAGCTTTGAATAACACAACCTTTGGAACCCTCAGTAGCTTGTAACAATTTTATACGCAACCATGTGTATATAATGACTGATTCTATTCTCTATCCAAATGGCTCTCTACGTAAATGTACAGGTATTCTTTCGACCCCCCTCTCTCGAACTATAATTATTATGTCTTGCTTGTCGCGTAGATGAGAATTTTGAATTTTCATGATACGTCTGCTTTCGTAATTATACTTGGCAGTCTTCGAAACAACATGCCCATTCTTGATACTTTTCCCCTATCCTAACAAATATAACAAGCTTGGAACTTCAAGCACCGAAGCCTGTGGAGTACCGAGTCAGCGAGATATCAAATTTCGAGTTCAAGATTATCGTGCTGTTCCTATAATTGACTCTTGAAAATTTTAATAATATTCTCACCTTTCGTAGCTTCAAACGAAACTTCAAATCCCCCATCATTTCCAAGCCACAACTCTCTCGTTAGCAAAGAAAATACTTATAATATCTGTTCATAATATTTTTGAACTCTTGCCTTCTTGAATTTCATTTTTCGAGGCTGAAGTCGGTGTTCGCTCTTTCGTAAAATATTTTTTCAACAAAAAAACGTTCGCTGTAGTAGTGTAAAGAAACAGTGGTCACATTTTTTTGAGAGGTAGAACATTGCCCAGAATTACTCGACGTCAAGACAATTTCTTATTTTTCAAATCAACATTATTATCGCACTTGACGTGAGACTTAAAGTGTTGGATTCAGATAAGAATTTCTAAAACAAATGGAGCGATAGAAAAAATCCTCGGAAAGAAAAAAATGCAGCGCAAATAAAATATATTCATATATTGGTACATGTGAATAAATAATAGTAGTTCAAGCCACTCATTTATCGTAGAGCTCAAACTGCCACGTTGCATCCGCGCTTATCCCGTTTCTCATTATGAAAATCCTCTGTTGTCTTATCTTAAGCTTACTGCATGGCTACGCATGTGCATGAGTAAAGAAGCTTCAAGATTTCTGGACCACTTCATATATCCGACGCCA